>JASDQU010295052.1:0-14196 GCA_032191745.1 Picea mariana | reverse complement strand
CCTCCATTATGTATTCTAAGCCTCTAAATACATGTATTCATGATACGACATGTGGGCCCTTTGCATCCCACCTATGGACTTCAAGCTCTATGGAAGCCCAAACCAGGCTTGTTCCTCCAAAACTGTCCACCAGCTAGGTCCTGCAAAGAAAAATGGATACGCCCTCCAAGGATCTCAAGTCAAAGAATCATGGTGAGTAAATCAAGTCAATAAAATATCCATCTAAGAAAGTACATCCAAACCACCCCATCAAAATAAACTAATGCTTAAAGACCCTATGCAATTTGCCAAGTTTAGTTATGGGAGAGTTTACAAAACGATCTATTGGGTGAATTGTTCCTCGAGGTTAGGGGTGTTTCCCGAGGGGAAATCCTTCTAATTCATGTGTATTAGGTGTCATGGATGAGGGGAAGCCTTTTGGGCATGGGTTTCATGGCATACAAGGGGTTTTAGTGTCTCACTTATGGGTTCCTTTGTAGAGGCTGTGTTGCACCTTCATTTTCAATGCAAACTTTTTCCAAGCACATTCATTTCCTTTTATTCTTTTAGGATGTTTCCAAGTTGAATCCAAGGTAGGGCTTCTACCTAAGAATGAAAAATTGTGCCGACCTTGACTCTACCCTGGTCACATCATGCTTCCCCAAGTTGGAATCATGTGTTGGGCTTCTACCTAAGTAATAAAAACAATGCCCACACATGCTCCTCCTTGGTTGGAATTTTTTTATTAATCATTCTTTTGCGGGTCCCATTAGTTTTTTATGAGAGACATTTTATTTTCCTCACGATCCCTGGGTGAGAATATAGAAGGTTAATGTTTTGGATTTTATCTTTTTCCAGCCACAAGCCTCTAGGCCTTCAACCCCTTCTTCTCGTGAAGTGAGGGACAACCCCTTCTTGGGCCAGTCCACCCGAAAAACCCAAAAGGTGAGGAGATGAGGGGATAAAAGTGTGGAAAGTGACAAGTATGGTTGGGAATGGCACGTTGAATCGTCAAATAACCTCCCAGTAGCATACCAATCCTTAAGGGTGACCCACTTACTAGGGCACAATGTCAACCACCAAAGTGAAACAGGGCAAAGAGCATAATGTCCAAGAAAATGTCACATAATCAAAAGAAGTAATATATGGAACATAATCAAATTCCTCGAATATTGAAATGACACTCACCATAATACCTGACTTGTACCTCATGGAGAAAGACCCACTTTCTTCCGAAGGTCAGTTGATGTGGTGGATACCATCGTGACGAACCTGGAGTTGTGGTGGTGAGGTGGCTATCTATCTATGCAAGTGGATATTGTTGGTTAAGCTATCTCTCGATACTCCATTTCTGCAACCTAAGGGACTCAAGACATCATCTCCTTAGTTATCCCTAGGAGTTGGGAATAACAAATCCTTGGCATGCTTCTACCCATGTCCTCAACTGTATCAACCTTCTGGATATTTTGAACAGTTCTCATCCTTTCTCCTTTGCGAGGGTGATTTATATACAGATGTATTGCCTCACATCCCCGACATTTTATGGGTTGTCTTGGAATTTTCCCCAAAGACTCTGTCATCCTAGACTCAATTTGTGATGGTTGTACTTGAGAAATATTTCTGAAAAATGGTGGCTTATACCCTTTCTTTTTTTGCTCCATATTTCCTTTCTTCTTGTCATCCCAAGTCTTTTAGAAACATAGCCTTCATTTATTTTTCTCATAAAGATACTTTTCTTTCCTTATGGCTTCTTCTAGTGCCTTGGGCTCATCAAAATATAAATTATCACTATATAAAAAATGTATCCTACGCATAAATCTCTTGATTTTAACCTTCTCATCCTTGATGAAGCCAACATGCCTCAACAATTCAAGGAACCTCCTGTCATACTCATCCATTATAATGTTGCCAAGTTTGAGTTGAAAGAAATCTTGCATTTTCTCATCATAATAATGTTGTGACAAGTATTTCTTCTAAAAATACCTTTTGAATTTCCTCCATGAGATCCTCTTCTTGTTAATGCATTTAACCCTCTTGAGTTGTTCCCACCACATTGATGCCTTTCCTTGAAGATATTATATTGCAATTCTAGCTTCTTCATATTTCTGGAATTGTGGTTTCACAAACTCAATAAACCTACTGATGAGCTCTACGAAATATGATATACCCTTATCTTCGCAACAACCCTTAATCCAATCTTGCAAAAAGGACGACAGGGAAAGTATGAACAATTTTACSAGAACATCCTCCCCTTCAAATTCTATCTCACTTACATACTTCAAGAATTATAAAATGTGAGTAATTGGGAGGCCTCCGAATCTTGGAGAGTTGTTTAACCATTTTATATTAAGATAATGCGGGTATCCTTGTAAATTTTCAAAATCAATAGTTGGATACACTTGTTCGTAGGGCRCCATGATCGCATATCTTGGAAGTATCACAAAGTTGAGAGTAAGGTGGCACCTTGGAAAAKGTCAGTGGAGTCGCCATATATCCTCTTTAGGATTATCAAAGGGAGTGAGGGAATCACCCTCAGTGGATTCATGAGGTAAGCTTCGTAAAATGAAGGCTTTGAGGGAAAGGCTTACCGAAAAAGTGTCGTTGAGTAATATTGACTCAGTGTTCCCCGACAACGACACCAAAAATGTTATTGCACAATCTCTACTTGCCCAAATCCTGAAGGTAGGTAGGCTTAGATTGACGTAACACAGAGGTATTCCTATCACTGTTTCCTATCCCATTCATTTACTTTTACTCTTAGCTTTATTTCTTTTGATATTTTTCTCTTGTGCTTCAAGGAAATAGTTGAGGGCCATTGTCTTGACTTGATGACCAGAGGTGACAGCGTTATCCAGAAACATTTCACGGAAATGAGAAGGTTGGATCATGATGAGACCCCCTTTCTCTTGGCTATGCCACGAAGATCCACTACCCTGGTTTGGTGACCAGATAGGTGGTAGTGTCATGCAGCTACATGCCCATGGTCATAATAGGCCAGCTCGTGATGAGACCTCCTATCCATCAACTAGTACCTTGAGTGTTTATGTTTATATTATGGGTCCCCTTTTCTTACTGAGAATATTTTCATTTCTTTCTTGGGGATCCCCGGGTGGAGCATATCGAAGGTTTCAAAATTGGCTTTTAACTCTTGCTAGCTACTTTTACCCTCTGGGCCTTTAGCCCCTTCTTCCCACAAGGCAAGGTACAACCCTTCCTAGTGTATCCAATCCAAATGCCCAAACAAGGATAGGGGAGATGAAAGGAGTAAAGATGGAAAGTGGTAAGTATGGAGGGAATGAATGATAATTTTTCACAGATCCACCAAGTAGCAACCCATCCTAAAGGGAAATCAACTTACTAGGGAACCATGTCACCCTTCCAGGTATGAATGAGGCAAAGAGCATAATTTCCAAGAAAACGTCATGAAATGAAGAAGGATTCAATACAACATGTTCAAATGCTTTAAAAATAAGAGTGATACATACCATGATACTCAAACTCATTACCTCATGGAGAAAGATTCACTGCTACTTCAGAACCAGGCTGGTGTGATGGATACTATTTTTGGTGATACGTGGACTACATTGAAGAAAAGAGGATCCCTCCAGGGCCATGCTCAAGTCATATGGCTCTCGATACTCCATGTCTAGGACCTATGGGCCTCAAGACGCGATATCCTTAGTTATCCCTAAGTTAGGGGATAACATTTGGTTCCAACTCAAGGACATGTGCTCATCATAGAGCGCATGAGAACCTCAACATCTCTGGTATTACCTGTGCCTGCTAAATATCAACAAACAATATCAGTAATCCCTAGGGTGGTGATATCACCCCTTCATCCATACATGATAAAAGCATCTCTAGTCTAACATATGAATATGAGCATATATATATATATATAGGCAAGTACAAGTAAGTAAGGATAGGTAGGCATTTGAATCCATTGTACATACCATTGCATATCATGTTAGTATAGTTGTATTTGCATACATTCAACTATATGTCAACTTGCAATATATTCAACATGTTTTGAACACTCTGTGGCAGCACAAGATATATGTCAACTTGGAAAAATTCTCCTTTGGCATGAACATGGTCCAATACTTGGGCTACATTGTTGATGAGCATGGGGTACATGTTAATCCAGCTAAGATCCAAGTCATTTGTGATTGGCTAGCCTCGACCACATTAATCGAGCTTCGAAGCTTCTTGGGACTGGCCAACTTCTACCAACGATTTGTGTTGGGATTCTCCCATATTGCATGGGCCCTTAGCCAAGTGACCAAGGGTAGTGGCAAGAAAAAGTTCATTTGGGGGAAGGAACAACAACAAGCATTTGATCATCTGAAACATCGCTTTTGATCAAGTCCAATACTCTCCTTACCCGATATGCAACAATCGTTCGAGATTGAGACTGATGCATCTGACTATGCTGTAGGTGCAGTTCTAAATCAACATGGTCATCCGATAGCTTACCATAGTGAGACACTCTCATATACTGTTCGAAAATACCCCACTTATGACAAGGAAATGTATTCCATTATACAAGCCTATCGTTAATGGAAACATTACATTATGGGAAAGGAGACAATCATTCACATTGATCACATGCCTCTGCAATTCATACTGACACAGGGGAAGCTGCAGAACAACTGCCATCAGAAGTGGTCCACCTACCTGCAACAGTTCCATCTCAACATCAAGTATAAGACATGGAGCACAAATCGTGTTGTTGACTACCTCAATCGACCTCCCATGGATGCACTCACCACTGTGCTCCATTCCTGTTGACATGATGCATCTAAGTGGCTCCAACTTTATCAGCAAGATCCAAACTTTGCCACCACCTATCATCTCTTGGGTACAGGCATGAATGTCACCGATTTTCACATTCATGACGGGTTGTTATGCCATATTGGCCATATCTGTATTCCTGCAAGAGAGCATGCAAAGATTATTTGCGAGGCTCACTACAATTGGATGGTAGGACATTTTTGCATGGAGAAAACTATGGCCATTCTACATAAACATTTTTATTGGCCAAAACTTCGACAGGACGTCAACAAGTATATAAAATATTGCACTTCCTGTGCCATTTCCAAGCCAACCATTAAGAAGCAAGGCTTATACACCCCTTTTCCTACTCTTGAGAGGCCTTGGGAATCCATCTTGATGGATTACATGTCTGGCCTTCCATCCACCAAGCAAGGCAATGATTGTGTATTTGTGGTAGTGAATCAGTTTTCGAAGATGACCATCCTCACAGCCTGCAAAAATAACATCATAGTGGCAGATACTGCCAAGCTCTTCTTCGAACGAGTGTGGGTCCATTTTGGGATACCACAAACCATCATCTCCGATCGGGACAATAGGTTCCTCAACACATTTTGGTCGAGTCTCTGGTCACTATTGGAAACCAAGCTCACTAAACCCACTGCTTTCCACCCCCAAACCGACAACCAAACAAAGGTCGTCAATCGAATGATTGTGCACATCCTGTGCATCTACAACTCTAAGCATCCGCGTACATGGGATGAGATTCTTCCTTATGTTCATCACATCTACAATACGACTCTCCATAACTCCACCGACCATAGCCCATTTCAGGTGGGGCTGGGATTCCAACCCTTTGGTTCCATTGATGTTGCACTACATCTTGCAACCACACAGGAAGAATCTTCCCATGTTCAGTCTGAGGCCGACAAAGCCCCCAGATTCATTGAGAGGATTCAACACATCCACTAACAGGTCCATGAGATTTGCAGAAAGCTAATGCTAAGTACAAGAAACACCATGATCAACATAGGGTACTGCACTAGTTTCAGGTGGGAGACAAGGTCTGGTTACATTTGCAGAAAGAGCGCCTTACGAGGTCCCATCGAAAGATCCACCCACTTCTCTATGGGACTTATACTATCACCAAGGCTATTGGTAGCACTACTTTTGAGCTCAACACTCCATGCTTCCTTGGCTTGCACCTAGTGTTCAATGTGGACCTCATTCGACCATATTTTCCACCATTATTGGACACCTCAAAGATCAAAGAACAACTGAAACCAACAGAGCTCAACCCTGGCTGCATGGAACAAACATCCACTGATTAGATAATGGATACACAGGTCAAGGGCACTCGCTAGAAGAGGATCAAACTTTATTGGGTTGTTAAGGCAGGGCAACTCCTACACCAAGGAAAGTGGCTCACCTGGGGAAAAATACAACAAAATTTTCCTCACCTGATGGGGGAACTCAACGCAATGGAGACCATCGCTTCCTAGGGAGGGAGGACTGATCCATGTGAACATTGGTGGCCACCCACCTATTCCAACTGGCTCCTCTTGACAATTTTTAGTTCAACACATTCTTCTGTACTTCTTTGTAATTGTGGGTTCTACACTTCCATGTTTTTTTGAATCCCTACACATATTCTAGGTGGAGACTGGTGGCCGCCCACCTAATCCAGCTGGCTTATTTATGAAGTTTTCATGTCAACACATATTTTTGTACTTCCAGGGCCGTTTTGGGGCCCTAAACAATGTTTTTTTGGCTTGCCACAGTCAAACTATAGACAAAGTTAGAGTTTGACGGCATAATGTGTAGTTCTCGAAAAGACCTTTCCAATGGGCTATCACGCACCTAAAATAGAGGTCGTATGCAAAAGTTACGAGCCTGGGAAGTTGAGGTACTAACTTACCTAGCGGGACCCACATAACTTTGGCGTTTCATCTCCTAGAGTTAGATTTTTGGATGTCTAGGGTTGTGGCATTCATGAGTAATATTAAATAGGCCTCTGGAGCCTCATTGTAATCATTCTTCATAGACTTATGCGTGTAACAACCACATCTCTTCTTAGATATAGCTACCACCATTCGAGCAAGTTGTTTTCAGTTCTACAGTTTTACAGTTTCAACCTATTTCATTTATTCAATAGAAGTTATTGTTCACTGGATATATGTTGTTGTTCGATGTATCTCTGTGTTATTGTATTCATTCTGTTAGGCAGTTTGTTCCGTTCATAAATCCAGATCAACTTGGCATGTCCATACTGTGTTTCCTCCTATCATTAACATTGTCTAAACATCCTAAATTTGCAACACAAAGGAACATGATAAGGAATGTTAGTATCAAGCCCCAAGGGAGGTAAGGAAACTAGGTGAAACCCACTTTAAGGGAAGTAATGAGATTAAATAAGGCCAAACATGAACTTGTCCTAACCATAGAAAGGGTAAACAATAGAAGAAGGAAAATCTATATGTACTAGCAAAGGAAAGGGAGGAAAAGTGGAGAAAAAGAAGACAACCTTTCTCCAAAGAGAGGGAAGGGAGAGTGGGAGAAAAAATTATAAATTCCAGGTATACCATCAGAGGAAAGATAGATTACCTTGAATCAAGGAAATTTTAAGCAGGAGGGAAGGTGACAATGTTGGACAAGTCAACAAGCAGGTCCAAAATATCCGAGTTTAGGTTTAGAGGTATAAGTGTCATGTTAAGATGGTAATGGTTGTTCCAAGGTTGCAAGTTGTTTGATTTCAGTTAGAGAAGAAACAATGTCTCGTCGAGTATTCTTTCCTTTTCTTTTGAAGACACAACATTCTTACGAGTTATAAGTGTTTTTCTTGTGATACTTGTGTCACTTATCAAATTTGGCTAAAGGTGGAGAAAAGGCTCAACTTATTGTAAATTTGTTGTAAGAGAGCTTGTTGAAGGGAGGTCTTAAGAAACTTAACAATATTTTTCCATGTGGGAAGAGGACCCATGAAACCTACAATGTAAAGATGAAGGCACATAATTTTGAATAGTAGTCTTGCTTTTAGTGATATTGGTTGAAATTTCTCATTTGAATTGAGTTATAGGTTTGGAAAAGTTTCGAGTGTTTAGCAGGTCTCTTAGGCTCCTAGGTTTAGTCTTAATAGTTAACATCCAACACTAACACTTAGGTAAGTGGAGGTGTTGTTCTCTCTAATTTTTTATTTTCAATTTTTACTTTCTACATTTAGTGACATATAGCTTACTAAATTGCAATGTTTTACTTTTATCAATTACTTTCATAGTCTAGTTGTTTCTTGTGTATACTTTAGATCTTTCTTTTGCCTTCCTTCTCTTGGTATTTATTAATGCTTGTCATGCATTGATGGTTCTCACATTTTTGTCTTCTTTCTTGCCATCATCACACCCTTAGGTGACATATGTGTAGTTTTTCTTTTATTAATATAGGGGCACGAGGGTCTCCATGTTGGTTATCAAACAAATCCTCATCACATGAGAGATACCCTCATTATGTCATGGCACTAACACATACTACACTTACTCAATTGTCCCCTTTGAAGAATCACTACTTTGTTGATTATTATTTTCACTTTTTTTGCCTTCTTCTGTTTCCTTGCCTTTGAATCTCGTTCATGGAAACTCACTACTATTCTGCTTTATGGATAGAAGTTCTGACCATTGGGTTAATATGTAGTGTATGGTTTTTGCACATTGTACCAACCATACATATTACTTTAGATGTTGATGTGTGAGGTATATTTTAGTGCACTAGACATACACAACCCACTCACTAACAACCTCAAGATCCTCCTATCCATCTTAGTGATGGACCACAATGTGCTTAAGTCTTTCCTTTAAAGTCCCCTTCCCTAGTCTAGATCTACGATTATGGATTCCCATGCTAATGTCTAGTTCCTTGTTAGGGTCTCTATATTGTCTATGTCCTCCTTAGTAACATGTTTGTATATGGTAGGTGTTTTGGTTGACACATTTAGGTCCCTCTTTCCTAATCTATATTCCTCTTCAACTTGTGCACTGAATGGGGTCATTATTGGTTATGTAGCCTCCCCTTAGTGTCCAAAAAATCCTACATTATGATACATTCTATGAGGACCAAGGTGCTTACTTGTTGAAAATTATATTAACTTTAAGTGGTTTTAGTGTGTGTACAAAACTTCCACTTTATTATTCATATGGCACATGTTTCTTGTCGGTCATTATTTCTTTCATTACAGTGGGGGTAATTTTTGAGAAATCCCTTTGGTATGACCCAAATTCTTTTGGTATGGGAGATCATGAAACCATCGTACAATTATTGTAGGACAACCATTCAACCCAATGGATAGTGAAACTTCTAGAAATGTCACTTGATCATCCCCTAGTATATTATTTAAGTCACTCTTCATCTCTTTGTTAAGGGTTCCTTTTGGTTCTAAATCTAATTCTCTAAGATGACAAAACTCTATCAAATTTATAATGATCTTGTCATGTAACTCTCACCTAAGAACTTTCCACCTTCCATGCTCATGGGATTGCTTGGTTTGGATTTCTGCTTTAACTCTCTACTAGATTAGAGGTTCCTACAATTATTATCTTCCCTTCCATTTGGCTTTGGAGTTCCTATGCTACTTTGTGTGGCTGGATTAAGCTATATTGCATAATCTCTTCTTGATATCTCTTCTTCCAACTTCATCTCTCAAAGGTAGCTTCAACACAAGTATGTTGGTGAGAAGGTAACCTTCTCAACTGAGGGTACTCTGGGTTTTCACTCTTGCACTTATTTGTTAAAATCATTAGTTGGGTATGGTTGTTGTTTCTTTCGTTTGATTGTTTTGTTAGAGATAGTTTTCCAAGTTTACTTCTTGTAGGAGGGGATCACTTTTTAGGGATGTAGGATAGGATTTAACCAATGATATTGTTTGTTTGTTGTTAGGGTTCCCTTTACAGTCCTTATAGCTTCCACATTTTGGTAGTTTAGAATAGTGTTAGCATGTATCTACACCTAGTTAATGGCATTTTCCCTCTTAAGGAGACAATAAACCCTAACTCTTATTTCTTGGTTTGCTTGATCACCACATTAAAAAGGGAATAAACCTACTGCTTTTTATTTGTTGTATGCATTTGGGTTGAAAAAGGTTTAGTTAAATTACCTTCTTTTCATTTTCATCTCTTTCTAATTCCATGCAAATGGATAATTAACACACCAAAAGAATTTAGTAGTGTAAACTGCACTTGACTTTCTTTGCATTTGTTAATTCATTGATTTATTTATTTTCTATACAAACAATCTTAATTCCATGCAAATGGATAATTAACACACCAAAAAAATTTAGTAGTGTAAACTGCACTTGACTTTCTTTGCATTTGTTAATTCATTGATTTATTTATTTTCTATACAAACAATCTTAATATACTTTCACATAATCATAACCTATAACCATATGACACTAAGGCACATTAACACTCTAATTAACTTGGTAGACTCCTTGATCCCCTTGTTCTCTTGATTTCTCCAAAAAGTTAAGACTCGAGTGGCGACTCTACTTCCCTCCCACACAATCAAGCACAAATATATCTCCTTATAATAGTGTAGTACCCGAGTTTAACAATCACACTACATTTGTTACATGGAACATTGATCGATTACATAAACAATGTTGCAAATGTAAAATACATAAAGTAGGCATTATAAGGTCAACATTTTGGTCATATTCTTATTACAATTTGTATGCAAATAAAATAAGTGTAAGTCATGAGACATAAGAGCATCATGTTCATCTAAGTGAACTTTCATGAAGGTGCACAAGGCCTGCGGTGAAAAATCTACAAGGAAATGTTGTATCTTTCAAATAGTTCAAACACAAAACACGTTGCAGTGGCTTGTAGGAAGCTGCAAGTTAAGAAAGTTTTAATATGTAAAAAGTCATGAATATGCATTGGTCACATTATTTAGGCTCAAGCATTAATTTATTTGGGTGAGTGTTTATAAACCTATGTGATTGTGTTGTACTATTATTTCTAGAGTCTAAACGTATTGCACAATTATTTCGAAGTATTCCTCGAAGATGAGTCCACGTTTGGTGTGTACCATTTTTGCCTAGTCTGYTTAGGGATGAGGATACTCTCTATTAAATAATAATAATAAAAAAATCATATTCTTACTATAAAACATTTGAAAATTAAAAAATTAAGTTTTATAAAATTTATTATGTTATTTTTTTTTTCTAATTAGTTATATGAAKTTCTGTGCAACATTAGTTATATGGATAATTTTCAAATTACCTGTTATCTTTTTTTCCCTTTACATTATTAGTTATATGGAGTTTTGTGCAACATTAGTTATATGAAGTTTTGTGTAACAAGTTAAATATTGTGAAGTTTCATTTTCCTTTATGCTACAATGAAAAAAACTAACTATTTATTAATAATAATAAAAAAATTAAATAAAAATAAAAACTCAACAAAACTTTATTTAAGATATCTTAACCAAAAAAGARTTCATTTAAAAAATACTAAAAACACTCAAAGCATAACTTCATTAATAATAATGAAAAAACCAAATAAAAATAAAAACTTAACAAAGCTTTATTTAAGATATTTTAACTACAAAAGAGCTCATTTAAAAGAATGCTAAAGACACTCAAAATATAACTTCATTTAAATGACACTCAAAGTATAACTTCATTTAAAGATATTTAAATCAAGAAAAAGTTCTTAAAAAATAAAAATAAAAACAAATTTTAATGTATAAAATGAAATAATACATTTAAAATTTTTAAATTTTTTGTACACAATAAATTTATAAGGTGAAAATCAATATAAAATGCAACAAGTATTATATGGCAGCGTAGTTTTTGTTCGACAAATTTGGAAATGAGAATAAAAATTTCTAGGCACTTTGAATGATCTTGAGTGTAACAAATAGATACATCATAGTATCAATGCAATTGGAGTAACAGAGCTCTCAAACAGTTTAACAAGTTCTAAATATTTTAAAGCAACACAATAATTACTTGATGAAATTGTGAATGTTGAAAAGAGTTTAAACTACAAGTCGGTCAACCATAAAAAATCCCAAACATGGTTTGGTACGATATCCGACAAAAAAAATATTGCAACTAAAGCTACTACAAATGTCTGAACAACATCTGCAATAACAAGACATTCAATTTATGCATAAGAAATGAAAAATGAGCATACTGTTGGACCCACACTAGCTGACACACAAGAACTTTAGACTAAAAAGGCAAAGCTTCTGCCATGTTGGATGATCTAATGTGGTTACTTCATGAAAAATGCCATGTAGGTCATATAGATTATGCATTGGGTGTGATTGTAAGATTAATTTGTATGGTGGGCAAGTTATTAATCAGACACCAGGGACCTTACACTAAGCTGTAAACGGAGCGTAATTTTTACTTAAGGAGAAATCTATAAAAATAAAAATTAAGCTACAAACACAAAGATAAATAGAATGAAGGAGAGTATTGATTTGAGCGAAATTATAATGGACATACATGTTAGAGAGATATATCATTGCACATATTTACTTCTATAGTGTCACTAGTACTTTGCAGTCAACGATAGTAATTATGTATATATTAATGCGACAAATCACGTTGGAGATACATAGTTTGATTTTGACATAAACAAGAAACCCGCCTTTGCAGTCGACAACAATAATTATGTATATATCAATGTGGGAAATCACGTTCGAGATACATAATTTGATTTTGACATAAACAAGAAACTTGCCATCGTCTCTACAGTGATTAAAAGCCCACCGACATTTTTACAATAAAACCCTAAAAAAATCATCCAATGATATCAAGATAAACATACTTAAATATTTATAAAAAAAAATCAATTTGTAAAATTTAATTACGAAGAATGTGTAAATTTTTTTGTTCCACTAAAAACTAATAAATGATCAATACACAAACTCATTGCTATAATCCTACTTAAGAGGAACTAATAATACATTTAAGAAAATATCGTATAACAATAAACTTATTAAGTGAAAATCAAAATAAATTCTTAATATTTGTATCGTTTCTAAAAACTCTCATGTACATTTCCCCGTAGAAAATCAGTCGAAATGCCCCCTTTATAATGCATTTAAGAAAATCTGCCTGGACAATAAACTTATTAAGAGAAAATCAAGATAAATTCTTAATATTTGTATCGTTTCTAGAAACTCTCATGTGCATTTCCCTCTACAAAATCAGTCCAATGAAATGCACCCTTTATCATATTTTTTTATGAAAACAAACGTGTTGTCTAATATATTTATAAAATTTAAAGGCTTAATTTGCGGATGGAATATTTAATAGTAAAAAGATATTTGAAATCTTTCCTGGCCACAAATTAATTGCGTAGCCAAACACGTTTGCACTCAAGAAAGACGAAGATGCGAGCAGATTTGCACAGCCGGCCCCAGTGCCCCACACACGTATAAGTGCAAGCCACTACACGCCAAAATACTTTTTGAGGCGCCCGACACACCACGTGAAAGTAGAGGGTACCTTCAAATATGAATCTTGAATTCGCCTTAATCATAGTATACGTCCAATGAACTTTGCTTGCACATCATGCTATTGATTATATAAAATACAATAATTTTCTTTTGAAGTTAAACGGTGATATCGTTTTAGGTCAAAATGTGATAAAATACAATCTTTTTATATAAAATACAATAATTTTCTTTTGAAGTTAAACGGTGATATCGTTTTAGGTCAAAATGTGATAAAATACAATCTTTTTACGTCAAAGATGTCTCTACACGCAGTACCTTTATTTTGGGTATATTTTTCTTTTTATGTCAAAGATGTGATAAAATATAATATTTTTTTTAATGTCAAAGATGTGATAAAATACAATATTTTTCTTTTAATGTCAAAGATGTGATAAAATACAATATTTTTCTTTTAATGTCAAAGATGATGTCTATGTAGTACATTTTTTTTGGGTTGTTAGAAAACATTGCAACTTCTTCAATTTTTTTTGTTATATATATATATATATATATATATATATATATATATATATATATGACAATGTAGTGTGACACGATCGTATCTTTAATTGAATTTAATTTAAAAAAAGGTAGATGTTATTCTTAGTTATATGTTTTTATCTTCATGTTTTGATTACTATGTGGTTAGAACTCAATATGAATGTTTTGATTACTATGTGGTTAGAACTCAGTATGAATAGATAAATTTTACTTTTTCTATTTATAAAGATTTGTCATAGTTTGATTGTTCTATGTTTTTGCTTTTTTTCAATTATATTTTCAATTTAATTTTGTTTGAAATTCGGTGAGAATTTGTTGGATCTGTAGATTTGAGTGGTTAATTATATATAATCCGAGTGTCCCAAGGATTTTTCTGCACGGTGAATCTATTTTTGGATTCAAAAATGCAATTTAAACAACAAAAAATTATGATTACGT
>JASDQU010295049.1:0-14196 GCA_032191745.1 Picea mariana | reverse complement strand
AGAATTTGATATTGTCCCATATTCTTCTATAGGTACTTCCTTTTCTTGAGCTTTATTTATTTCATATTGAATTTCACATTCTTTATTAGGACCTTCACCCATCATTTTCTTATTATTAATTTCTTCATTTTCAGGTGTAATAACATCTTTCTTGCTTTATCCTTTAGATTTTCTTCTCCATATCTTTCTATGAGATATTCTTCTTTTTTGATCTTCTCTTTCTAATTGTGTTTTTGGAGATTTGTCATATCCTTTCTTCTTTCAACTTTTATTAGGTTTCGTCACTAACTTGAATGACTTATTCAAATATTGACTTTTTGTATTCTTGTAGTTTTGGTATTAGTGCCCAAACCTATAATAGTTGTAACATCTCATTGTATGACAAAATTTTGTTGTGTGCCAAACAAAATTACATCTCCAACATCTAATTGAGTTTTTGGATTTTCTTGTATATCCTTCCTCTAGTTTATTGCAGTCCATTGCTTTATGGACAAAACTATGACAAGAAAATAAATAGCCATTGAAGCTATTTCCATTCTTGATTTAATTTTGGCTTGAGAGATTCATCATCTGATTTTCTTTCTTATTGTATCCAAGGCCAATTTTGTCAACAATTGATCTTTGGCTCTTCCAAATATTATCTAGGATAACTGAGCTATTCTAGAAATTGACAATCTTATTTATCTTTTCATTCATCTGTTTGAGATTGATTGTTTCTAACTTTAATATATGACATAATTATTCCTTTTTAGTCAACTGAATCTTAAGGGATTCTTCCACTTCTTTAGCATGTTCAAGATGATTCTTTAGATTGATGACCATTTCTTCTGTCTCATCCAAGACTTCTTTGCATTTAATAGTTTTGTCATGTGTCTTCACTTCTTCCATATCTTTTGTTAGATAAAAAACTTTAGATTTCAATTTTTTGATTTCTTCCTTGTATTCTAGCTGAATCCTTTTGAGGTTGATGGCTTCTAATTCAAACATTTGGCATTATTCTTCATTTTTAGTTATTTGGATCTTTTGAGATTCTTCCTTTTTCTTAGCTTCTTCAATTTGAGTCATTAGATCTGCATTAGTACTTTCATTTCTCTTTTTGAAATCGATGATTTCCAATTCCAACATGTGGTAAGAATTTTCTTTCCTTGTTAATTGGATCTTTAGGTCTTCTTCACTTTCTTTAATTTCCTCAAGTTGAGTATTTATAATGTTAACTAATTCTTATAATTATTTTAGTACTTCTTTTCTTTTACTGTCATGTGTCTTTAATTCTTCCATCCCTTCTGTTAGATTAGTAACTTCTTTTCTTTTACTTCTTTTTTCTTCTTTGTTTTCTAACTGAATCTTTTGCTCATGTTTTTCATTGTTACATTGATCTAACTGTTGAAGTAGAAACATATCCTTTTGTTGAAGTTTCTTCAACTCTTCTAGAGTGCACATGGTTGTGTACTCAAGATTTTTAAGAGCCTCCATAGGAACTTTAGTATGCATATAATTTTCTGGTTCCAAACGAATCTCTCCTATAGCAACTGCAACATCAGTTTTAAGATTATGTAATTTTTGTTTAGTGATTACTAAGGTATGCCTCAATTCCTTGGCGAGGTTGTATTCCTCACTGTTGACTGAGATTTGCATCAAATCCTGTATTTCATTCTGATAAGAAATATTTTTCTCTATATTATGTTCTTCAATCTCATTGCAATTTTCCCCTTTTTTATTTTGTTCCTTATCTTGATAAGAATTCTCTTCTTCTGAGTTTTGTTCTTTATTCTGACAGGAATCCTCTGTATCTAAGTCTTGCTTCTCACTTTTATAGGATTTATCTTCTTCTTGTGTTTCATTCTGATAACAATTTTCTAGTTGGAGCCATAATTCTTTAGTAGATTTGTAGTGCCTCATATTTTCTTTGACTTGGTCTGACAATCCATCCTGGATTGATTTTAAGGCTACTAAATTTTTTCTCCTTGCCTCCTTTGCAGTTTTGTTTTTTTCTCTTTGAAGTAGTTAAGTGCAAGGGATTACTTACTACCGAATCCCAAACTCCAGATCCTATTGACTTTAGATATCTTTTCATATTTTCCCTCCATGATGAATAATTTGTTCTATCAAATAAGGGATCTTCATTTGTGGAGATAGCAATTTGTCCACCCATTTATTCTAAATCTACCTTCAGTGCTTAAACTGTGCTGGAAGAACCTTGCTCTGGTACCAATTGTTGAAATGGATACTTGACACTAAGAGGGGCGGTGAATCAGTGTCACAAAACTTTGGACAATTTTCCACTTTTCACAAATTAATTGAACAACAAATATTTATTTCATTTTCTCAATCAATATATATAAAAGAATAAATATTTTATTTATTTATTTTAACTTGGATGAATACATAAGATAAATATTTGAATTTCATATTCAAAAAATTATGAGAGACCCAACTCTTTGTTACAAGACCCAACTTGTAGTTCTCAGATGCAACTGAGAAATGATGAATCCAACCCTCATAAAAAGTCCCAGCTTGTTCATATCACATCCAACTGAGGTGTGAGGAATCCAATCCTCATACAAGACCCAACTTGTAAATAGGCACCAACCTGAAAGAATCAACCTTCATTCAATCCATTATATATAAATATATATACTTCAACAAAATCAACTACACATCTTCTCACCATTCCGTGTTGTTTATATAGTATTCCAACTAGTGTGAATTTGAATCATTGTGTCTTTTGATATTTGAACCATTGTACCTTTTCATTTAAAATGATAATATTAATCTTTAATTAATATCATTTTTCTTTTTATCCTTTATTCATAATGATCATGAATTAACTCTCTTTTAATCATGATTGTGTGTCGATTCTTTTGTCTTCACGAGTTGATCACAGACATGGATCGACTCATTATATTGTACTCATGCTTCTACTGTGTTCTTAGTTCACAAACATATCATATTTTAATCTTTTATCAATTCTCTATATTATTACATTGTTAACTCTCTGTCGAATTAAATATTTAAGAGGCGCTTCCTTCAAACCATTTACAGATGACCATATGCGCAAAACCACGAGATTATTGATTTTAGCATTTCCTCTTCATCTTCCATTTGTTTCTTTATTCCATACAACCACAGGTGGTGACCAGGCACTAAGATAAAGAAGTTTTTGATCACTTGTCAAGATCGACGATCACATTTTAATGTCATGATGAGCTGGATGATTCTCATTTACTTCAGAACTTCTACTATTCATAGCTCTTAAATTCTAGAGCAACAATTCCTCCAAAGTGATTACCTACTGAATGATTCATAAAGCGGTGGTGACCTCTTGATGTCGGTTAACACCTCCACTTATGCTATCCTTCCACTTTACTTGATCATCGGTTGGAAATTCTCTTGAAGTAGATTAATGGTTAACGTTGACTTCGACCTTCGGGTGATTTCTCCTTTAGATTTCTTCAATCTTCTGAAGTTCATTTCACTGAAGTAGATCGGATGATTGGATTTTATTTGCACGATGAATGTTTCTCATTCATTTCGAAACTTCGAGACTTCGGGTATTTGCTGGTGTTGAAACTCTCGAAGTACAAAACTCCCGGAGTGACGTAAATTAATGATGTCACTTGTTGACGTGGCACAGGCCGAGTGGTTTCCACATGTCACTCAGATTCATGATTTACACATACCTGAAATGGTGATTTCATCTTGACACTTGCCATTATCTGACTCTGCCACGTCCTTTTTGGTGTGTTCTACTGACATAGATCTCCCAATGTAGCACATATTCTTTTCCTAGATATAATAGTTTTCCTAAATCCCGAAATGTATCTCAGATCGATGGCTGAGAGTGACTTCAGAACTTCAGCCTTCGGGTGAACTCATATGTTCTGAATCCTTTTTTCTCCGAAGTGGTCATTGACGATGTTGATCACTATTCTGATCCAACGACCATCTTGTATTTTCCAGATCCGATGGTGCTCATTTACTTCGGGACTTCGGGTTTCGGCCTTCATCATTTCTTATCCTATCCTTCCACTTTATAGATTGGACGGTCAATATCACTCCCGAAATATTTCTTAGATAATATGACGCATGTCCTCTTTGGAACATTTGTGGATTACACTATCCTTCCACTTTACTCGATCCAACAGTCGGTATTTTATCCAAAGTATTCCTCGTATCAGACGATTCAGGTCCACTTCGGAACTTCGGCCTTCAGGTAATATTACTTACTCTCAACCCTTTTCTGCCGAAGTGGTTAGTGTCAAAGTTGACCACAGTTAATCTAACGGTTCTACTTTTCTATTCCAAATCAACGACTAATGCTTAACTCTAGATCAAATCTTGATCTAACGGCTGAGAAATATTTTGAAGCTCTTACTTCAGATCTGATGGTCCTTCTTTAACCCAAAAAATATTAACTCAATCCAACCGCTGTCGAGAATTCGGGTATTCAGGATCTCAGTCCCTTTTCCTTGCTTATCCTATCCTTCCACTCAACTTGATCCAATAGTTGAGAATTCTTCCAGAGTAGATCAATGATCAGGGATGATTGCGGGGTCCCAACTAGCACGACATTTAAAACTATCATCGAGCTCCGCAATGGAAACTTCTCGTTGATAGTGGAACTGATGCCAACCATATATTTATTTGGCAGATGACGATCGACGGTCTAGACTAATTGCAGGATTGGAATTAACGCGTTGTTTAATTCTCCCTTTGCGCTCCACAATCAATCCATGCCCTTCATCTGACACTTGCATATCTGATGGTCACAACTTGATATGATCGTTGACCAATCCTCCAACGATCCTTCTCTTGTAACTCCCAGATCTGACGTTCTTGGTTTGTCCCGTAATGATAATGGATGGATTTTGTGCATCATTTCTTATGAGCCTCCTGTGCATCATCTCTTCTAATCTTTTTGGATTTATACTTGGTTTCCAACTGAACCAAGGATATCTGGATGCTTTGATCTTGTGTGATCTAATATGCTTCCTCTCTTGAGCTTCGATCTCTTCATATTGTCTGACATTTTCATTCTTTGCATACTTTCAATGCGCTTTTCCTTCAGAGCTTTGATCTCTGCATACTATTTGACATCAATGAAAATTTTATCTATTTTAAGTTATCATCACATCATAATGACATCGATTGTTGACATCAATGACAACATATAAATGACAATATGTCCAACAATTGGGTTGGTAGATGACCCCCAAAGTACCTCCCGAATTAGTTAATCATAATATTATATTAATATGTGGTTAATATGTGAACAAGGCGTATTTTTCCTGGGGTGTGTATAGTTCAAACATGGGACTTTGAAAATTTCTATCTCAATGACTTGAAATAAAGGTTCCTAGAAAAAAGGACCATAAATCACACACATTAAACATTCAAATATTATAAACACAATTTCCTGACATCTAGCATAGTTGAAGAAAAAAAAAATAGCATTATGAAAGCAGCCCACAAAAATTGTTCCCGAATTAGTTTTATTTGACATTTATCAAAAATTAATAATGTCTGTTACATATTTCTGGAATCCATTCACACTGTCTTAATTGTTCTCGAATTAGTTTTCATTGAAATTTATAAAAAATCAATAATGTATGTTACATATTTCTAGAATCTATTCCATATTTCTGGAAATTTAAATGCATTTGTCATATAGACTGCGATTGGGGCTCCCACAGACCATAAAAGAAATAAGTACAAGAAATAGGATTGTATAAATAAGAAGTGCATGACGATAGAGGGGAATACCTGAAAAGAAGAACTTGGAAGTTATGGGTCTTTGGTTAGAGATTTCTATTTAAAGAGGTAGAATAACTGGATTGATAAAGAAAGCAAGATGTGATTAGTATAGACTTACTATACTGGAATTGTGCCAACCTGTTCTTTCCCTTCTTTGGTGAGCTTGTCCATTATCCTTTCGAGCCATTCTTAAATGTAGCTTCTCATGGGGGCCACGTTGATTTCATCCTGGATTTGTATGTCGAAAAGATCATTTTCTAATTTCCTTAGATCCGTATCAATACTATGCAGAGCTTGTTCAATTTCTTCATTGTGTTCTAAATAGTCCACTAGCCAGTTCTCGACATCATCTTCACCATATTCAAGGATGCTGTAAAACGTTTCTAAAGACAACCCCTTTAAAATATCAAGTTGTTCATTGCAGGCTTTCTTGGTTAAGGAAAAGGATTTGAGGATTAAGTTTGGGTCTTGAACCTCGTTGGTACTTCTGGCTAAGTCTATTTGTGTCAGGTTTTTGAATAATGCTTCTTTATCTAATATGGATTGTTCACATGATTCGACAATGAGTTGCAGGTTCTTAACTTTATTTTTCCAACATGCTTTTAATTGTTTGATCCTCTTTGGGGAGGGGAGACCCTCTTGTATTATTTTCAAATCCGATTTGTTGATGGCATGGTTGGAAAAAGGGATCAATGTCTATACATATAAATGTTCTTCATTTTTTAAATTCATCTGTAAATGTTCGTGAAAATCATTTTCCCTCATTTGAAAGGAAGCTAAATTTTTTTATGTTTTCGAGGCTTCAGTAATTAGCTACATTCTTTTCTTGATATTGTTATCTATAGGATGTGAGGAGGTTGGAGGATCCTTTTAACTTGGTTGCAAGGGTGGAAAGCACGGTTCTTGCTAAAGGACTGACAAACACTGGGGTAGGAATGAAAGCCTCTTCCAATTCCTTGATTCGATCGTTCAGTCTCGCATTCTCTGCTTCAATTCCTCCAATGGAATCATCAAGAGCATCAACGGTTGCGCAGTGAAATTGGGAGATTTGGGACGACTGCATNCCATTTTGTATTTGTTACATCTCTCTTTTCAAAAATTAAATTTTTATATTGGCTGTCAAAAACATCGCTTTGGAATAAGAAGGATTCATCTTCGTAAAAAATGTCGGTCTCAGCTATTTCCATTGTGTAACTATGGTGCATCGTGTCTGTAGGTGGATCAAATTTGCAGAACATGACATCCAGAGAAGTTTCAAGTTGCATGCCCTCACTTTTCATTTTGGGCTCTTCCGCCTGTCCTACAATGTTTTTTCTCTTCTTCACCACGAGAAGCTTGTGAGAACTATCAATTTTTCCATGAGGAGGGTTCTTATCTCCTCCTCCGTTTGAGTATTTATGGGTTTCTTTCTTACTGGGGTGGGTCATTGAAGTGATGCTCCATGACGTCGTGCTCTTGGGAGTGTTGGTCGGCGACTAGACACTCTTCTCACCGGGGCCTTTTCTTTGTTGCATGTGCAATTCAGTTGCGCTTTGCAATGTCTCTACGTTGCAATCATCCTAAGAAGGAGTGTTTTCATCACTTTCACTATCTTCGGTCAGGCGTCTATGGATAAAAGAGTTGCTAAATCCAACTGATAGTAAATGTTCTTGAAAAATATGATTAGGGTCGAACCCTCTTAGACTTTCAACATATTTTAGGTTCAAGTTCTTGAAATGGCCCACAAATTCATTAATCTTGTTGACGTTTCTGAACACGAAGTCTCCGAATTTCCAAGGAAGAGGAATGAACTATTTTTTTCTCTTGCCATGGAAAAAATGCAACCAATAGTTGTATTGCCTTGCTATTTCTGTAACAAATATCTTGTCCATGATGTGACATGGAAGGAAAGAAGGATTTTCCTTGGAGCCAAAGATCATTATTATAATGTAATTTTCCTTTCGTTCAAGTGTCTCCTTCCTATCCAAAAACTTGGTTACCTAGCCAGACATGCGGGGAGCATCCTTTCCTAACAATAAATCTTTGAAAACTGAGACAAATTCATTAAAAACCTCACAAAAACAATGGGAGGCCTTGTGCCTTCAAAAGGCCTGGTACCAGAATGTTACTGCATCGAATTCATAGTTTATTTTCTTAGACATAGACAGTTTTGAAAACATACAACAATGCACTATTGTGAAAATCAAGTAGGATGACATATAAAATTTATTCTCTTCTTTGAATCATGATAGTTGGGAACAAATTTCAATGGAAATTAGCTTCCCCCAATCAAAAATGAATTGTTCCTTGACTTTGAAGTACAAAATATAAAGAATTATGCGGGAAATGCTTGTCGTGGATTCATGTCCTGTTATTCTTGTAAACAACCAAGAAATTTCCCGGAATGTGTTTCTAAAGGAAGTGACCTGCAGCTTTGTGATATGTCCAGGAACTGTTGTCGGGTCTTCAAGGAACTCGGGTAGAAGGTCCAACCCGTTATCATGTTTTTATAAAAATTGCTTGTAGTCTTGTCCTCTGAAGGTCAATGTTGGCTCTGACAATATTAACATATTGAGGAAGACCCGAGGTGAAAAATCAACAGGAGAATGGTCGCATAATGGAGTAATTCTTTGGCTTGAAATATATTTTTTAGCTCACCAAGAGACCACCTCCTTACAATCAAAGACCTCATGGACACAACCTGGAAAAGTGATTCGAGAGGTCCAAATCACTTCATTATGGGTGGAACGAGATGAATAGTAAGAGTATGCCTTGGACAAATGGAAGTTTTGGTCCTCACGTCCGAAGATATTCATTGTATCTCCACAGAACTGCTGTCGAGATGCTGCCATAAGTTTACTAAAACGTTCGTTTTCTCCAGATGATGTTTGAAATGAAGAGTTGGAAGGGATAATGTAACCCTGCACAGATCTTGGTCCAATGTGTGTGAATGGGAGACCTCCTCAAGCCTTTCTCTCATTAATGAAAATCTCGATGGTTGTTGCATGATGCGTTGTTAGCATTAAATACTAGTAACTGCATACCTAGAAGTGAAAAGATGGTGGGTACGAAAATGAGAATTAAGGATTGGATATTTCATGAACGAGGCAATGCGATGACCTGTGTTTTAGATGAACAATCAGAAGGGATAATATAAATCTCTGCAAATTTTTCTTTAATGCGTATTAATGGGAGATCGCGTCGAGTGTTTCGCTCATTAATGACAATGTTGACAGTTCCTGCATGGTGAGTTGTTAGCATGAAAGGTTACTAATTTCATATTAAGAAAGAATTATGAAGGTCGCGGGGATGGGAAAGAGAAATTAAGGAGTGTTTAATTATCGAAAGCGGTCAGGTGGGCTTGAAAATAGGGTTACAAGGTAAAACTGTTAGAGGTGAGGGCTCAAGGGTCAAATTGTATATCTCATAAATTTTTGAGTGCAAAACACATAGCACGGAAGAGAGCATGATGGGACAATCCATAGGTAAATTTGTATATCGCGGAACTCCGGGTACTGTTTATAGGCCACAGAACAATGGAAGCGCAATCATGAGCCCACTTGTCCAGGAACCTGCAATTGAAAAAGTGGCTTAAGTATGTAATAGGGAAATGACTGGATAGACTCGTTTTCGCTAATATATTGAAATTTGTAATAGATATCCCATTACCTGCCAAGATATTTTCTTCATGTCTCTGGACAAGTTCTGTGGCGATAGTCAATGTGAATATCTCACCGAGCCTTTTTATTTTTAATGATGGTTTGAATGGTTGTTGCATGATGAATTGTTATCATTAAACCTTGGTTGTTGCATACTTTGAAAGAAGTGCGAAGATGGCGAGCATAACAAATAGTGACTAATAATTGGAGATTTTGTGAACTCGCCAACCTGAGGATCCACGAAGATTCCATGAAATGGGAAAGTATGGAGAGTGGTTGGATGGGCTTCAAACTAGGGTGACAATGGTTCCCCAAGAGATGTTACTTCCCGAGGGTCAAATTTTATGTCTCGAAACATGAGTGCAAAAAGTGTACCACATAAGAGGGGATGATGTGGGAGTCCAACGATCAATTTGTATTTGGTAGAAGTGTGGGAGATCTCCTTGAGATTTTTACTCATTAATGACATGTTTAAGGTTCATTCATGATGAAGTGTTAACATTAAATACTACCAATTGCATATCTAGAAATAAGTAGAAAGGTGGCGGGGATAGGGAACAAAAATTAAGGAATGGATAATTATTGAAAGCGGTTGGTCGGGCTTCAAAATAGGGCTACAAGATACAACCAATAGAGGTGAGGGCCCGAGGGTCAAATTGTATCTATCAGAAGAGTTGACCGCAAAATGCATAACATGGAAGAGGGAATGATGGTGCATTCCTGCGTACAAATTGTATATCATGGAACTATGGGTATTGTTTGCTAGTCACGAAACATTGAAAACACAATCATGAGCCCTCCAGTCCAGGAAACTGTAATAAAAAAAGTGTCTATGGAATAGGGAAACGGTAGGCCAGACTCGATATAGAGTGGTTCTGGCATGTGCAACCATGGAAATGTACGACGTAACATACAACCAACTTGTGGATAAGTATTGAAAGGAATAACGGACGATCGGGCTTGTGACGAGGCATTCCAGCAGACAAATTGTATATCACGGAACTTTGGGCACTGTTTGCAAGTCACGAAAGATTCAAAACACAATTTTGAGCTCATCATTCCGGGAACACACAATAAAAAAAATGTCTAAGTATGGAATACGGAAACTGTAGACCAGACTTGTTTTCGCTAATATATTGAAATTTGTAATAGCTTTCCCATTAACTGGAAAGATCTTCTCTGCATGTTTCTAGGCAAGTTGTGTAGGGATAGTCAGTGTGACTGTCTCCTCGAGGATTTTTCTTATTAATGACGATATTTACGGTTTTTGCATGATGAATTCTTAGCATTAAACCTTAGTTGTTGCATATTTGGAAAGAAGTATGAATATGGCCAGCACAGGAAATAGTGACTAGGAATTGGATATTTCATGAACCCGCCAACCTGAGGATCCAAAATAGGGTGACAAGGTTTCCCCGGAAGACGTGAGGCACCGACATTCAAATTGTATTGCTCATAAAATTTGAATGCATAATGTGTAACATGGAAGAGGGGATGATGTGGGAGTATGACCGTCAATTTTTATATCGCGAAGGTATGGGTGTTGTTTGTAGGTCATGGAAAAATGGAATTTAATATAGAGGCCAGAATAATTAATGTGCATTAGGAAGGGTGTCATTTTGGTGGGGATGGAAGGGAGCCATAAATGGTTTGATAATTTTTAGGAACCCGAGTACAGTGAAGCTTGTGAGTTGGGGGAGCCTGGGGTGGAATTTATATCAGGGAATTTTTTGGGTGCAATATGTATATCAAGGAATCGATGGAAAACTTTGGCTAAGTATAGAAAGGAATGACAATCGTTCTTGGTGGTTTAATGTGTTTTAGTGGGAGATTTACTAGAGGTTTTTTTCTTGTTAATGCCAATTGTTTCGTTCAAGTGTGTTCAATTGTCACTAGTAAAATCATAATTAATGTGCATTGGGAAGGGTGCGAAGTTAGTGGGGATGGAAGGAAGCCACATATGATTTGAAACTTTTTTGAACCCTGTTAGATTGAAGCTTGCGAGTTTGAGGAGTCCACGGTGGAATTGTAGATCACATAAGTTTTGAGTGCAAGATGTATATCACAGAACAAGCAACAACAGAGTTCAAAAAAATATACCTATGCAAGATGGGCCTTTTTCCATTTCCCTATGCAAACTTTTTATCCCTTTTTGATGAATCTAGAGCTAAAAATATACATTTTCCCACATATATGCTCCCTAACTGCTATGCAAGATGTATATACACTCACTTCTCCATTACAATTCATGTATATTGGGATTTGTGCCAAAAAAATACAAAATGAGGTCGGGTTTCCATGTCAAGAAAAAATACCTTTGATCCTTGGCCTTCCATATACTGAAAATGTTGAGACTTAGACCTTCAGTTGCATCCTGGAGGTTATAAGAGAACAATTTCAAACTTTGGAAAATAAGGAGAAAGCATTCAACTTTGAGAGCAAAGTTACTCTGGAGAAATTACTTCATATTGAGTCTACATCCCTTTGTTCCTCAAGTCTGAAAACAGTGTTCATCCCCCAATATCTTCCCTTACTATTGAGAGGACATCTTTGCCTCTTTCTCATGAGATTTCCTTTGGTGGAGGATTGAAGTGTTGGGGACCCAGTTGGAAAGAACTTGGTTTCTTGGTTTCGAACCGTGTCGACACGGTTCAAAACCAAGAAACCAAGTTCCTTCCAACTGGGTCCCCACCACTTCAATCCTCCACCAAAGGAAATCTCATGAGAAAGAGGCAAAGAGGTCCTCTCAATAGTAAGGGAAGATATTGGGGGATGAACACTGTGTTCAGACTTGAGGAACAAAGGGATGTAGACTCAATATGAAGTAATTTCTCCAGAGTAAGTTTGCTCCCAAATTTGAATGCTTTCTCCTTCTTTTCCATAGTTTGAAATTATGCTCTTATAGCCTCTAGGATGCAACTGAAGGGCCGAGTCGGAAAATTTCCAGTATATGGAAGGCCAAGGATCAGAGGTCTTTTGTTGTGACATGGAAACTCGACCTCATTTTGTATTTTTTGGCACAAATCCCAATATACATGAGCTGTAATGGAGAAGTGAGTGTATATACATCTTGCATAGCAGTTAGGGAGCATATATGTGGGAAAATGTATATTTTTAGCTCTAGATTCATCAAAAAGGGATAAAAAGTTTGCATAGGGAAATGGAAAAAGGCCCTCTGTGCAAGATAGCAATGGTGAGGCAAATCTTGTTATAACAACATTAGCCATATTGTTACTTGATTCATAATATATGATCTCAATCTCATTTGACAAAACCTTTTATTTCACAAAATGTCATTGGATTTTAATATGCTTTTTTCTTACATGAAACATTGCATTATATACAATCTTGATTGTTCTTTAACTGTCAAAATTCATGATAGTAAGAAGAATTTCACTTTCTCCAAAAAACTCTACAATTATTATTAACCAAATAGCTTCAGATGTAGCACTACAAAAAGACTCACACTCTAGTTAAATGTTAATGAAAAAGTAATTGTAGGTTGTTTTTTGTTAGATGGACCACCTAGACCCACATTGAAAACATAACTTGTAATGGATATTCTATCATAAGAGTCACCTACCCAGTCTCAATTAGAGTAACGTCTTAAAACAACATATGAACATCCAATAAGTTATTTTTATTAAGTTGCATTGGCTTCACTATCACCATCATTTTTTAAGAGAATTTTTAGGGTGTAAAAGTTTTAGGGACCATAGATGACACAGTGAAGTGCATTGTGTAAAAATTTTGAATTTGGATTCACTATACTTTTGGAGTTACATGTTGTGGAAGTTAGGGTTTCTTACTTGTCCTAAAACTAGTCATAAATAAATGTTCTCAGTAAAACATTTATATCTATAACTAGAAAGATCCAAATTGAAAATGACCAGTGATATTGGAAAGAAGATCTAGACCATACTATTTCTAGTCCAATGTTTATACCTAGAACTGAAGTATTAGTAATTCGGTAGTCCACACAAGTTTTATTTCTTGAAATATGCAAAAATATCGTTTTTTGATAACATGAGCATAACGCTTTGTTAGAGGGTCAAAATTGAATGAAACTAATGGGATCTTTGTAGAATTTATGAGATACCCTCACAAAAGATCTAGTTAACAATGAAACATACACAACTTGCAATGGTGGATGTTTAATTATTAGATAGATATTATATGTAGGTATTTCATAAACTCTACATGGTATCAGAGTCCACAATCCACTAGCAAGAATCATCATGGACACTCTTTTGCAGGTATCGGAGATGGATTAAAGCAACAAGAAAGATGGAATTTCCTGCATCTATAATTCTAACGCCATATAATTTTTTTGAATGGAATCCAATATTATACACCAACTTAGGGGTAGATCCTTGTATCATATATCCATGGCCACAGAAGCATAACCCACTTCAACAATAAAAAAATCCAAGTTCTTCAACCGCATGGATGAGTCTCACGGTCTCCAATGAATGTCTATTTCTCTGGACCTATGGTTTCACACCGATGCATGCAAGACACCAAATGAGATTTGTACCACATTGGTTGGTATCTTTGGAAAGTGCGATTAAATGAGGGGCCATTTTCTCGAAGCAAAACTGAACTTCTTGGATCCAAAGAGATTTGACAATGTCCAATATTTACTCATCAAATTTAAATCTCTCCTTTTTGAATTGATAGAATATGGTGTCAACAAATCCAAACAAGAAAAATAATTGGTTCTTTCTATCATGGAAAAACATCGACTAGAATATAGTGTATTTGTCTCCACATTTCATTCTAACAAATTCACCATAAGACCAAC
>JASDQU010295048.1:3130-14193 GCA_032191745.1 Picea mariana | reverse complement strand
AGAGAATTTGGTCATGGCATAGAATCGCATGAAGAAAAAATCAGATCAAGGTCGCTCTAAACATCAATTTTAAGAAGGGGATCAAGTGTTTCTTCTCCTGCAACCTCACCAGCAGAATTCCCTCAAGGCTGAGCATTGTCAGAAGCTAGTGCCCAAATTTTATGGTCCTTATACAGTTCTCAAGTGTGTGGGACAGGTGGCCTATCAGTTAGCTTTTCCTAGTCATTCAAAGCTACATCCTGTTTTTCATGTTTCCTGCTTAAAGAAGGTGATCGAAACTAAGTGCCAAATTCAAACCAACCTTCCCGAGTTAGCCGAAGAAGGATCCATTTGGCTACAACCATAAGAAGTTTTGGACCAACGTGAGTGTCACCTGCATCAGAGAACCATCAAGGAAGTGTTAATCTAGTGGAAATATACAACTCTAGCAGATGCCACTTGGGAACCAGCTACCATTCTGCAACAATTTTCACATCTCAAGCCTTGAGGACAAGGTTGTTTTTAAGGGGGGGAACATTTTAGGGTCCTAACCCACACATAGGTAGAACAATATATTTGGATGTAATAAAGGTCAATATTAATAAGGCCTTGCAATAAAATAGAATAAGTCGAATGTAATAAGACCTAATAGAAGCTTCCACTTCTAGAAGGATCTCCCTCTATATGCTTCTTTTGATATACATATTTAGTATAAATAGGAGTCGAGGGTATGAGAACCCTAGCTTGGAGATTATTATAATAGAGCATTGCTCGACTGGAGGTTTCCCCCTCGAAGAGGCCCATGAACATTTCTCTCAGAATCAAAGTGATATTTCTGTTGCTATTCTTATATCATTTCAGTGTTATTGTGGTGATTATCCTGGTTATATTGTTGTTATTCTGCCATTTCTAGCATTTTATTTATGTTCTGCGTACTTTTTATATCTAGTATATTGCACAGAATATTCATTCAAGAAAAGAGTGCTTCAAGCATTCCATGACTCACCATCAGCAGAGCACCAAAGGTTTCTTAAGGCATACATGCATATTGTGTATTTTAACATTGTACAATATTTTACTGCAAATAGATTTTCAATAAAAGAACAAAAAATATATAATGGAAAATACACACATTACACAAAGATTTTTCTCTTGGAAATCCAAAGGAAAACCAACATATCCTATATTCATTCACATCATACATTGTTTACAATACAATATACATATAGGATCCAATGACATCCAAAACCCTAATACAATGACCTGGATTATTCAACAACCATAATTCCTTAACCGAAAATAGAAAACCATTGGTGAAAAACCATGTGCTGAAAAACTACCCATATACGGACACACAAATCAAGGACCACCCAAAAATGGACACAAAAACCGAGGACTGCCCCCCTCTTACCCCCCTGCGTGCTCGACGCAATGTAGACAATAGTTCTAGTTGTGAAAAGAATATAAAACATATCCAACATTCTCCCACTTGTTGTTTTCTTTGCATACAAGGGGTTACAGGGTTACATAGTCAACAATCAAGGGAAACAATGCCCATAGATCCTCTATAACAAGAGAACTTCTCAGTGCTCACAAATTTTGTTAATGAATCTGCAACGTTCTTCAAAGTGTTCACCTTCATCAACAACACCTTATTTTCTTCAACCATGCCTCTCACAAAGTGATATTGAACATCAATATGCTTTGTCTTTGAATGATAAGTCAGGTTCTTCGCTAGAAAAATTGCACTTTGATTATCAAAATCTATCCTTATAACTTGTTGTACCAACCCAATACCTGAACACAATATTTGTAACCATACTGCTTCCTTAATTGCATGAGTGGATGCCATGTATTCATTTTTTGTAGTTGAAAGTGCCACTACAGATTGTCTTTTGCTCATCCAATTGATTTCTCCTCCAAATAGGTAAAATAGATACCCGATTGTAGATCTCCTACGATTCAAATCTCCAGCCCAGTATGCATCCACAAATCCATGTATGTCCAACACTTTGTCCAATCCTGGACTTTCTTGGTAGCACAAACCATATCTAGCAGTGCCACACAAATACCTGAAAACCCTATTTACTGTTGTCCAATGCTCCTTCCCTAGTTTTGACATATACCTGCTCAAAAATCCCACCTCATGTGCAATGTATGGTCTAGTACAGACCATTCCATACATCAAACTGCCAACCGTACTCGCATATGGAAAACGAGACATGTCCTCCTCCTCTTCTTGTGTCTTGGGACACTGATCCACAAATAAATTTACACCTACGGGAATAGGGACCCTGGACGGTTTACATTCCTACATATTAAACCTTTGCAATATTGTCTCGACATGTTTTCTCTGATTTAACCAAATTTTCATGTTTTTCTGATCTATTTTAATTTTCATGCCCAAACTGAAATTTGCAACACCAAGATCCTTCATGTCAAATTTAGAGGACAACTGAGTTTTCACATCCTGGATAATCTCCTTGTTGTTTCCTATCAACAACATGTTATCCGCATACAAGACCAAATAAATCAAATGATCGCCAATTAATTTAAAACATGCATAGTGATCCTCTTTGCTTCGTGTGAAGCCAAGACCCAACATATAAGTATCAAATTTTTTCTACCATGTCCTTGGTGATTGTTTTAAACCATACATGGATTTTTTAGCTTGCATACCAACTCCTTCTTTCCTTTCATGGTAAAGCCTTATGGCTACTTCATATAGATTTCTTCTTCCAGATCCCCATGTAGGAATGTTGTCTTCACATCCATCTGTTCTACTTCAAAATAAAACACAAAAACAATAGATAACATAAATCTAATAGAAGTTAACTTGGAAACAAGAGAAAAAATCTCACCAAAATCAATTCCCTCAACCTGGGAATAACCCTTTGCTACTAATCAAGCTTTGTATTTCTCCTCTTTTCATTTTTCTTTCATCTTCTTTTTAAATACCTATTTTCTTCCAATCGGCTTTCTTCCAGTCGAAAACTCCACCAGATCCCAAGCCTCATTCTTATCCAAGGCTACCATTTCTTCAACCATGGCATTTTTCCATAGTTTTCCATCCTACGAATCCATTTCCTCCCTAACAGTTCTAAGATAATTATAAAAAATAGACAGATAAAAATTTGAATATAAATCACATGGATTATACCTTTTTGGTATCCTTTTTTCCCACACCGATCTCCTCAATATTGGAGTTTGAGGATCTTCTTCTTCTGATTCTTGTTCTTCTCTAGAATCTTATTCATCATCCTTTAGCTCAAACTCTATTTTCTCTGGTTCTTCCTTACTTGGTAGGACTTCCTGTTTGACAACATCCTTCATTTCTCTAAATACCACATCTCGTCTATACACAACATTAGTTTCTAGGTTCCAAAATTTATAACCTTTGAAACCATCTTTATACCCAATAAAGATACACTTTTCATCCTTCTTATCTAGCTTACTCATGTTTTCCTTTGGAACATGAACATAGGCCTCATAGCCAAATAACTTGAGATTTGTGAGAGAAGGTTTCTTACCAGTCCATACCTCTTATGGAATCTTGTCATCTAGTGGTGATGAGGGTGATTTGTTGACCAGGTAACATTCAATACCCACTGCCTCTGCCCATAATTATTTCCCTAACCCGTCACCACTGAGCATGCACCTTGATTTTTCCATCATTGTCTTTTTCATCCTTTCTGCAACTCCATTCTATGGAGTACTCTTTTTCCTTTCTATATTGCACTTCTTACATTATTCTTCAAATTCATTCCCACAGAATTATCCACCATTATCTGTCCTCAACGCCTTAATTATTTTCTCTGTTTGATTCTCAACAAGAGCCTTAAACTCTTTAAACCTGTCATAGAATTCATATTTCTTCTCGAGGAAATATGTCCAAGTATTCCTTGAGAAGTCATATATAGATGACACATAGTACACATATTTTCCAAATGATGGAACCGATACAGGTCCAAACACATCACTGTGCACTAGCTGTAAAATTCCTTCTACCCTCGTTGCACCAGAGGGGAATCTTACCTGGTTCTACTTCCCATATACACAATGTTCATAGAAATCAAAATTCAGAGAGCAGTTAGGCATACCTTCAACCATACCTTTACCGTGTAGTAGTCGAAGAGCCTTCTCTCTGATATGCCCTAGTCTTTGATGCCACAACATAACCTTTTCTCTAGAGACTGTATGATTTTTTTTTTCTTCTGCTCCAATATCAAGAACAATGGAACTATTACATCCATCACTAATAGTTATTTCTTGTAGCTTATACAGAGTTCCAATCCAAACTCCCTTCAACAACACCATTGCTCCTCGAACCATCCTGCAAGTTTCTTTTTCAAATATTGTTTTTACCCCTGCATTGTCCATTTTACTTACATAATATTTAAATTTTTAGCCAATCATGGGATGTGCAGAACACCAGGCAGTTTTCTAATCCTTCCATCTAAGAGCCTCAGTTTGAATTTTCCTGATCCTATGATTCTAGTTTTTGATTCATCACCTAGGAAAATATTACCTCCATCATACCTTTCATATTCACATAACCACTCCCTATGGGGATTCATATGAAAGGATGCACCCGAGTCAACCAACTGTGCCTCATGATCTACATGTGTGCTTGAAGAATCCAAGTACACATACCCTCCTTCTTCCTTGGAGGTCTTTTCTTCTATGGAGGGAGCACCTTCAGATCCCTTCACTTTCTCAACGCTTTTGGATCTACATTGCTTCTTGAAGTGACCTTCTTTTCCACATCTCCAACATACCTTTACAAAGTTTCTAGGATATTTAGATCTACCCTTAGACTTAGATCTCCCACTTGAGGACTTAGATCTATTTCTATCCTGGGAGCGTCCTCTTGCAAATAATGCATTTGTGTTATGTCCTTCCATGCTATTCTGTCTCATCTCCTCCGACAATAAGGATGATACCACATCATCAAAACTCAAGGTAGTTGTATTACTACCTATGGCCACAACCAAACTATCCCACGAGTCAAAGATCACAGTAAACTAATACACTTATCTTCATCTAAAATTCTCATCTCAACAAATAACAACTAACTTATCACAATATTGAAGGCACTAAGATGCTCTGTCACCCAGTCTCCATCTCTCATCCTCGAGTTATATAGATTTTTCCACAGGAACAATTTATTTACCAGGGAATTAGATTGATACAAGTTTCCCAACTTATCCCATAACTCCTTAGATGTAGCTTCCCCTAACACATTCAATAATACTGAATCTGAGAGACACAATCAAATTGTGATATCTGCCTTCTGATCCAACTTTTTGCAATCATCTGTTGACTTTACTGTAGGTGTAGTATCTGGATCCACTGCAACCCACTAATCTCTATCTACCAACAAATCTTCCATCTTGAGCTTCCACAACTCAAAACTTTTCCCATTAAATTTCTCAATCTCTATTTTCAAACTGCTCGCCATTTCTCTTCACCTGAAGAATCAATACTGCAAATCTCCCACTATAACAAGGCTTATCACAATCCCGAGCCAAACCCCTAACCATATAGGCATCCCCCTGAAGCCAACAATTGCTCTGATACCAAATGTAGATTTTAACCTAGTACAATATTTTACTGCAAACATATTTTCAATAAAAGAACATAAAATATATAATGGCAAATACACACATTACACAGAGATTTTTCCCCTAGAAACCCAAACTCAGAAAACCATCATATTCTATATTCATTCACATCATACATTGTTTACAATTTACAATATATATATAGAATCCATCATTATCCAAAACCCTAATCCAATGACCTGGATTAGTCAACAACCCTAATTCCTTAATCAGAAATAGAAAACCATCAGTGAAAAACCATGTGCCTAAAAACCACCCATATATGGACATGAAAATCGAGGATTTTGTTTTTCTTCGGGGGTGCACAGGGGGGAGGAGCCCCCCTCTTACTGCCCTGCGCACCTGCTGCAATGTAGACATTATTTCTAGTCATGCAAAGAATATAACACATATCTAACATAGATAAAGAGAAAGTTTTTCCTGGAAGGGTCTCGAGGGAGAGATCACGCGCCACATCAAGGAGTGTACCACTTTTCAACAGAATAAAGATGAGCACACTCACTCGACATGCCTACTATATCCTCTTCCCATTCTAGATCATAAGTGGGAAGTATATCTATGGACTTCATTGTTAGACAAACAGGATCGTGGAGCAATAAAATAAAAACAAATGCGGAAATAAAACACAGAAGATACATAATACAATAGAGACACGGATATACATGGTTCACCCAGTGTGGGCTACGTCCACCAGAGAAATTTCCAGGTCCTTCCTTTTTATTATCCAGCAAATGAAGGGATACAACCTAAAACACACCCGTTGTAACTTCCTCTTCTTTCTCTCACAGTCTCCTCTCTCATAATACAATATTCGCAATGATACATAGCTGCAATACAATTCCCTCATAAAAGAGGGTTTCCTTCTAGGGAGAAAAACCCTAACATAACTTCTACTGTTAGATCTGCGACCTTATAATGAATGGTCCAAATTTACTATGAATTTACTAGTGGCCTGCTTTCCCTTGGAGCTTACAGGGGGGGGAACCCCTGCATGGAGGGGTGTATAGTATTTCGGAGTGTACAGTATTCATGGGGTATAAACATGGTTGAAAACAAAGACCTATGAATCATGAAGATAATCAGGCTCCACAACCAATATTCATTACAAGGATCCCCGAGACATAAGGGAGGTATTGTATATTTGTGGTAGTAGATCACTTGACTAAGTTTTCCGACATTTACGCCATATTCATGGACTATAGTGCATCTCAGGTGGTTGAATTTCTTTTTAGGGAGATTTTCAGGTTACATGGATTACCCAAGACAATTTTGAGTGATAGGGACAACAAGTTTATGAGCATATTTTGGCATAAACTATTTAGGTTGGTGGTTACTGAGTTGACTAAGTTTGCTACCATCCACAAAATGATGGACAAACAAAAATAGTAAACAAATGGGTGGAAGGTTATCTCATAAATTATGTAGCAGGGAAAAAAAAGCATGGATCAAATCGATTTATTTGAGTGAAGATTGCTATAAAACCACCCACCACTTGTCCATTGGTATGTCTCCTTTCAAACCGTTGTACAATTATGATCCCCTTACTTTTTTTGAAATTGTGTTTGGAGATAGCATGGCTCTTATGGCCAAATAATGGATACAGGAAAGCTAAGACATCCTTAAAGAACTCAAAAACAATTTGCATAGAGCTCAAAACCAATAGAAATTATATGCTAACAAAAAGAGGGTGGAGCGTACTTTTGAGGTAGGGGACTTGGTATATTTAAGACTACAACCATATAGACAAGTGTCGATTAATAAGAATGGCGATGAGGATCTTAAACCATGCTTCTATGGTCCCTATGAAGTGCAAAGGATAATTGGAGAAGTTGCATATGAACTAAAATTACCACCGGAGAGAAAAATCCACAATGTTTTCCATGTATCTTGCCGAAAGAGGGCCTTGGGACAACATGTTGTAGCTAATGAAGATATACCTCCAGTTGTTGAAGAGGGACACTTGATTTAGATTCCAGAGGAGGTCTTGGAGGTAAGGGTTAAACAGTTAAGGAACAAGGATGTTAAGGAATACTTGGTCAAATGGAAGAACTTTCCTATAGAAGATGTTACTTGGGAGAATGAACAAGTGCTACAAAAAATAGGTACATAATTTCTTATGGGAAAGTGATTTCCAGTAGGGGATACTTTAATGTTCTCCTCTCCTTGAAAGGATCATGGAGGACTTAGTAGTCTAGTCACCCCTCTAGACTATTGTCCAGTGGGAAAAAAGGGGTAGGAGGCACTAAAGATGTCACTAAGTGGTTTAATGTTATTTTATTAAAGTGACTTGGATGAAAAGGGAAAAATTTTATTGACTTAAGGAGAAATTAAAACAATAACCTTAGTAAAAATCATAAAGTAACTCAACATAGAATTAGAAGATGGAGGTATAAAATAGAGAGGAGGGTGCCTCACTCCTCGGTCATGCTATTTTCTCTTGAGTGTAATTGAGTTATGCATATTACGTTTTGAGTGTTTTGAGTCAAGAAACCTTAGAGATCAAAAATGAGGTGAAAGATTCCTCCCTCACCCTTCTACTCAGTTACAGGACTAGAATCTACTGTCAAGAAGAAGCAGAACACAGATCTCAGGGTTTTCTACAGGTTGGGTGCACTGTTTAGAGGGGATCTATTCGATTTGAGAAGGAGAAGGGAGATTTGTGGCCAAAATCTTATTAGGAGGGTTTTCAAGACCTAGAGCACCCTATCTCACCTTTCAATGGAGTTTTTCTCCTGCATTTTGATTTATTTTGGCTTGGGACGATTTTCTGAAGAAGGGCACATCATTCATTAAGGGGATCTTGAGTTGAGGGGTTAGATCTGAGGATTTTTTCAAAAACTTATTCCATATGCAGAATACATCTCCCGATCTACATTTTGGTAGTGTTTTGTAGGGTTTTGAGGCCATCTTCAGGGAAGCCGGAATTCCTAGCTTCTTCAGCTAGAGAGGGGTGCACCAGCACCAGATCTGAAGGTTACAACCTTCCAGGGAAATAAATTGATCTTGTATTGACCAAATTTCAGTTGTGGGGGACCTATGAGGCCCTATTTCTCTATATTATTATATCTGAAGGGCACATGCAACCTAGACTTCTCTATCTTCCTCTATTGTTCCAGATATGGAGGTCTATGTATGTATATCAACTTATTAAACTAAGTAAAGGTCAGATCTAAAGTGTTTTTGAGTTATTTGTTGTGTTTTCTCTTATATATTGTGATCTACATTTATTATTGTTCTCTATATGTTATAATCTTATCACAAAACACCTAGAGAAAAAATTCCTGAAGCAAAACCTGCATAAACAAACAAACAAGGTCAGAAAATAACCCAATATTCCTAGCAGAATCGCTTGGGAACATTACATAGAAAAAGGAAAATAATGGGGATTAGAAAAAATAGCACCTAAATATGGTGTAACTCAATAGCAAGAGAACCCCCCACAAAGGATCTCATATAAATGGATTCAATGAAGTAAGCCCTAAAACCATATCACTATCACACTTACTCTTGAAGGATTTTCACTTTCCCTTGTCACTCTCAGGACCTATCCCTCTACATGGATTATTCTATTTCCTGTATAGGTGGCACACCTAATAGGGTTGGATGAAGGCCCTCCCATACTTAAATTTGGTAACTCACATGGGGTCCTGGGCTGGTATGATGCTTTAAAGGGATACTAAGGTGAATTGTCTTACATGGCTTATATCTTAAGTTGTAGCTTACTTTGCATGTTTTAAGGAATAATGTTTCTTATGAACTTTGGCTAATCATGTTTTATACTTTGATATTTTTTGGATGGCCATGACATGGTTCTTTGAGCGGCATCTTGGGCTTGTACCCAATATGTTGTGCCTTTATTACAGAACTGTGGCATGTGTGATGGAGAGTAGTGGGTCATATAGTGACTCACCACTCTAATATATTGTGTCTCACATCCTCATAACCCTATAAGATGCACAGTTGGGATTAGTTTGATCATATCCAAACATTATGGCACATTGATGGGCTGAAAGCTCCACAGGCTAGGAAGAGTACCCTAGGGCCTATCTACACATAGAATGGAAGACATTGCAGTAGCAGTGACTCAAGGATTATTCAGAGATGACATGCAACCCTCCTCTCCTTGGACATAGCACATTGAGGCCCTTGACGTTACCCTCTAGACCTTGATGTCACCTTTTAGAGTTTGATGGATGGATGGATACCAGAGATGATTTGGCATGACCTTGGGTGAGGAGACACCTCACTTGACATCTTCTTCACCTTAGAGGATTCCACATGGCCTTTGGAGGCCTTACCTTAGCATTTGGAGGCTTGACATCACCCTACCTAGCCTTGATGTCTCACACGTGTGGGCATCTTGATGTATTTTAGCATTTATTACACATTGTAAAGTTTAAATGAGGGGTTGACCCCACTTGAATTGTAAATTTGTTATGTTATGTGGAAAAAGTGAGATGCTAGGCATCTTATAATAAGGCTAGCCTCACTTTATTTTTATTCATCATCTTTCACTAACCTTTGTGGGTAACACATCTGAAATTTTTTCCCTTTTTGGGTAATTAGCTCTCTCTCTCTCTCTCTCATGCGCTTGGCTTGGAATGGTCTCTTGTGGATGGATTTGTTGATTTTGGATGGATATCCCTGCAATTATGGTTACATTCTCTTGGTTTCTTGGATGAAGTAAGTGTATTTCTGCAATTTATTTTCATGCTATTAATATTTATGGTGAAATTGTTATTTATTGCAAGGAATCTTGTTTGGTGAAACCCTAAGAGAGGAACATAAGTGCTTCTTCCTCTCACAAGGTTGTATTTGTCTAAAGATTGACTAATTGTACTTGCTAGGGTTAGAACCCTAAATCTCTAAAGTGATAGCACTATAGTATTTATCCCTAGACTTTTGATCTTTGACCTAGTTGACGCTATAAGAAGGGAGGAATAACTTCTAGGGACCAAATGTGCTTGCACCCTAGAATTTATTCTCCTCAAGATCTAAGACCTAAGGCCCAGATGTTCTTGCACCTTAGGGTTTAGATCCTACCTCTTGGTTACAGGTAGGCCAACCTTCAAGCTTAGTTGCATTTGAAAGACTCCATAACCCTTAAAGGCACTAATCTTAAATAATTCTCATGGTGAATTGATTGATGAACTCACACTCTCAAAACTCTCAAGCATTTTACTAACTATACTAACATTGACATTGACAAACTCACTAAACAATTTGTTGTTGTTATAAAGGATTTTCTACAACCAACTAAGTTACATTAATTTGTTGCATACACTAATCTTTTGGTGTCTTAACTCATTCAGAAATTACCTTCAACAATTGGATAATATTTTATTGGGTGTATGCTTAAATTTCATGGTCAAATGTGGTATTTCTTAGCATTATTTATTGTTGTTGTTACAAATTACTTATTGTTGATTAAAGGTTATTTTACAACTGCAATTTGCAACA
>JASDQU010295044.1:3109-14017 GCA_032191745.1 Picea mariana | reverse complement strand
TCCATCATCAATTCATTATGTAAAGCATAAATCCTAATTTAGTGGAGTCATTGATTTGTTCCCAATGAATGGATTCATTGTTGTTGACATGGAATGGGACAACACATGTACCTTCTTAATTTTCTTCCTTCACTTGATGTGGGCCTGGTCATTCCTAGCCTTGAATTGAAAGTTTCCCCTAGTCTTCGTCATCACCCTTCATAAATGTTGTCACCCAACGATCATTATATTAGAAGGTTGGAGGCATGTGGTCATTGGGATCATGAGGCTTTTTAACACCACAGTAACAAGAGACATTAATTGATCAACTTTTACTAGATTGAAAGGTGTGTGCAATTGAAAATACTAACAACCCAACTAAAAGGGATCAATACACCGACTATCAATGAGAGGTGATCTTTCCATGGTGTGTAGGAATAGGCCTAACACCTTCAAAATTATCATTCTCCAATTATCTTATATAAATTTTACAAGGAAATTGTACTAGGACTAGACACAAAAAACAGTGACCTGTGAATGGGGCCAACGTTGAAATTTTTTCAAACTATTTCTGATTGCATTGAAATTTGACATGGATAGACTATTCGCATGCCTTAATGATATGGGAGGGTTTCTGGACTCAAATTTGACTCACACATCCACTTTCTTCTATCATCAATTCATCATGTAAAGCATAAACCCTAATTTAGTGGTCGAGTCATCGATTTGTTCCTAGTGAATGGATGCGTTGTTGTTGACATGGAATGGGACAACACATGTACCTTCTTAATTTTATTCCTTCACTTGATGTGGGCTTGGTCATTCCCAGCCTTGAATTGAAAGTTGCCCCTAGTCTTAGTCATCACCCTTCATGACAGTTGTCACCCAATGATCATTAGATCACAAGGTCATTAGTCATCTCCAAGTATCTTCCTTAGAAGCATCTTCTAGGCCACTTAACCCACTTCTAGGTCACTTAACCCATTTCTAGGTCACTTTACCTATTTTCCTCATTTTTAGGGTTAACCACTTTCCATAATTATAAATTTCTCCATTAATTTATCATTTAAATATTCTTCCTTGACTTTGTCACTTTTCTTTACCATTTAAATAATAATTTATTCTTTTCAAGCTTCTTTGACTTCTTTGACCTTTTGGGGGTTCAAGCCTACATATGAGGGTCCTCCAACTTCGTAAAACCATAACTCTCAAACCATGAGGAGTTATGTGACATTCCACATACCACTGGAAATGGAATGACAAGCACTATCCATCTAGGATAGTTCTACTGACAAATTCATTGATTTTAATCTCATTATTCCACATATAAGAATAACCATACTTCAAGGATAACTCAACCGCAAAGAGTCTTCCTGTGACGGATTTGACCATAAGGGGACCACTTTGGAGTTCATCCATTTGTACACTTTATCAACCATGATAAGACAATAAAGATTCATCTTTACATCAATCGAACAATGCATCATATACCAATGAAACCACATCGATCCATCTTCATCTATGCATCATGTATCAATGAAAACTATGATAAGACATGTATACATCAAACCTTTGTCCTTTGACATCATTCAACCAAATTTTGGCATCAATCAATCAATCATTCTTTGGCATCAATCAATCACTTGACATCAATCCTTTGACATCAATTAATTAAACTTTGGCATCAATGGCAACATGATCCAACATAGTACCCAAGGAAAAAAGTTGTTATAAGGATTCATGTAATAGTACCTATAGTTTATGTAAAACCTAATTAGGAGGAACACCCCTGACCCTAAAAAATTCCCTCCTTCCATTTTGTGAAAATTATTCTTTAATTGGACCCCATGCAGAGTGACTTGTGAATGGGGCAAAAGTTGTTTTTTTTTAGTTTGTTCTTGTATGCACTGAAATTTGGCATGGTTATAGTAGATGCATGCGTTTACTGTATAGGATGGTTTCAAGACTCAAACACGAATCACATATATAATTTGACAATAAAACAACAAAATTAGAACCTAATTGTGAAGGAGATGAACTTATCCATTTTTTCCTTGCTATGCTCGAGGACATGGTTCTAAGTGGAGGCCATTTATTGTTGTGAGCTACACATGCAACAAATTATGGGTCCTAATTTTAACATACCATTTTATTGGTAGGCCCTCAAGAGCCTCCAGATTCTATCTCTATAAAGAGCCTATAAGTGACCTTCAACAAAGGAAAAAATGAGTTCCTTTGTTTGACATGTTGTCTACTCCATTGTCTTCCTTTTCCCCAAAAAAATTCTAATGAATAACTTTCCCATGCATTTTATGGCCATATATATGAGTTAAATTCCCATTTTGAAATAGGCCACTTACATCATAGAACATTGGCCAGTCATGCGAAAGGCTTCGATCAATAGGTCATTTTTGTCATGCTTTCCTTGGGTACATGTAACATTGTTAAGGATATTTGGTCACGATGAGACACGTGAATTGCAATTACAAGGATGATTATAGGCCCAACTTCAAATATTGAGCACAACAAGAATGATCCTTGGGGCCTAAGCCACGAATTGACGATGAAGAACTAAGGATTTAGTCCCTAATACATGATTCATGGGCCCTAATTGTGGATATACATGGCCTATTTTTGGAGTTACAAGGATTGATTATATCTTTAGGGACTAAAAGGGATCCATATTTCCTAATTAAGTACATTTGTGGCCTAATTATGGATATACAACACATGATTAGGTATATATAGAGAATAATTAGGGAATTAAAGGGCCTTGTTTGTTTTCCTCCTAGTTTTCTTTGGGATTCTTTCTTCTTCTACTTCATCCTCCTCTTATTGTCAGTGTTCCTTTTTCCAATTCAAAACTACATAGGGTTGAGATAAAATTTTATATAGGAGTGAATCATTTTTTTCATGCAAGGCCATAAGGGGTACAAGGGTCGATTGAATATTTTGTCTTTCTGTAGGAATCAAAAGAGGTTCAATTAAGAGAGGCACAAAGGATTGATGAGTAAGGAAGGGAGGTAGATATAATGTAATTCTTCTTTTTATGCATTTTTTTTCGATCATAGGTTTTCCCCGTCTAATTGTTTTCCCCATATATGAAGGTATGAATACCCTACCCCCCTCTGTATTTGAACCTATGACCTCCAAGTAGTATACACATATTCAAGGGTTAGGCATGTTAAGGTTCATAGGGATCAATGGGTACACAATGTTTAGGACCATAATTATTAGTGGTCATAGCATATCAGTGGCTTAATGGTTAGTGGTCATATTGCCTCAGGGGTTAACATGATTGTTTGGGTCATAATGTGTGAGGGGGTGTTGGGTTAGGGGAGACCATTTAATTCAAGGTTCATGGAGATTGGGGGGTATACTATGTCCAAGGAGGGTTATAGTGATCGATATTTTATACCACAACATGATACTTTAATGCCAAAGATATTGTTGACCATAAATGACATATTAATTAACCTCATACTTTTCTAAATGCATCATAGTAATAATTTGAAATAAATAAAAAAGGTGAATTAAGAGATAAAGGGTTATAGGGGTTAAGAGTCATAGTGTATTAGAAGGGTCAATCTATTATGATGTTACTATGTTCAGAACTATAATGTATTCATCTTTTAGTGTGTTTGAGGTCACACTATGTTCACTGGGGGCGATTGTTTCATGAGTCATAGGGATCAGAGGGTATACCATGTTCAAGTTGATAGTGATTTGGGGTTATAGAGTAGTTCTTGGAATCCCTTCTTTCCCTCATCACCAAGGATGTATCCATGACTATGCCTAGAAATGAGGATGAAGCCATCCAAAAGGAACAATTATACATTATTACTTATTCCCAATTGGGATATCTCTATATTATCCTTCCTAATGCCCCTCACTTTCAGTCAGGTGACAAGGATGTATCCATGACTATATCTCGAGGGTTATGAGTTAGGGATTCTGTTATAGCAAGAATTGCCTCACCATTGCTATCTTGCACAAAGGGCCTTTTTCCATTTCCCTATGCAGACTTATCATCCCTTTTTGATGAATCTAGAGGTAAAAATATACATTTTTCCACATATATGCTCCCTACCAGTTATACAAGATGCGTATACTCTTGTTGCTCCACTACAGCTCGCGTATATCAGGATTTGTGCCAGAAAACACAAAATGAGGTCGGGTTTCCATGTCACGACAGAAGATCTCTGATCCTTGGCCTTCCATATACTAGAAACGTTCTAACTTGGCCCTTCAATTGCATTATGAAGGCTATAAGAGCATAATTTCGAGATATGGAAAAGAGGAGAATGCATTCAACTTTGAGAGAAAAGTTACTCTGGAGAAATTGCTTCATATTGAGTCTGCATCCCTTTGTCCCTCAAGTTTGAACACAATGTTCAGCCCCCAAGCTCTTTCCCTATTGTTAAGAGGACCTCATTGCCTCTTTCCTATGAGCTTGCCTTTGGTGGATGATTGAAGTGGTGGAGACCCAGTTGGAAGGAACTCGGTTTCTTGGTTTCGAACCGTGCCGACACGGAAGTCTGTAATGTTGTCACTTCTACTGATCAATTATTAATAGAAATACTCCTTTCTCGTCCTATTGGTATCTTGCAAATATATGATTATTATCCATGGGCATGTTTATAATGTTTATTAATGGATTATGCTATCTAATGTGCTAACCTCTTTTATATCATCACTATGTACTTTCTCTACTTGTTTGTTGAGAACTTCTTGCAGATATAAAACTTTGGGTCAAAGTGCTCAATGGTGGAACATCCTCAAACGTTGGATCGAGGTAGGCCTCTTTATTATATTGCACATTAGTTTATATAGCATATGTTGGAATTGAGTTGATTTCTGCAGTCATACCTGTCTGTTGTGGTTTACCCTTGGCCATGGAGAGTTTTTCCCTTGTAACAGAAGTGGTGACTTCACTGGGGAAGAGACATTCCTTCTAAGGGTTGAAGTACTTTTTCTTCTTACATTGCTCTTTTTTTCTTTGTATTTCTTGTCATATCACTGCTCGACAGATTCTGTTCACTCTGAGTTTTAGTTTTTATCCTTTTTTCCCTTGCCTGGCCTTGTTTTAAAGCATATACACCTTTTTTTCCTTGACATATGCGTATACACGCTTGTAGTCTCACCGCAAGAAGCGTATATACACTTTGTTCTCCTGAACAGTCGCGTATACCACTTCCCCTTGCTTGTTTGCTTGGTTTAGTGACTGCTGGGTGGGATTTGAAAATTGCTGAGCCTTATTAGGTCTCTGTAGTGTCTGTTGAGATCATCTGGGATGACAGGAAACATGTTTGGAGTTGAATTTTTGGTCAAATTCTTTCTCTTTGTTTTCCATTTTTTATTTGTCCTTGTTCTCTAGGTTGTTTGCGTAGCTGCTTGGTATTCTGCTCGAGTTATTTTTTTTATACACAGTAGAATTTATATATCAGGTTTCTCATCAGTCCGTGCATTTTCTTTTTAGTATATCGAAAATACAAAAAAAATAGGCATTTTTCATTGGTTGACATTTCCATCTTGGAATCTTTATCATTAGCTTAGCACATTTAATGAAAGATTGCATTTTACTTCTGAATTGCAGAGTTGAAATCAAAGACTGTATTGTTCTTATTAGCATATCATTCATTAAAAGTTAAAGATAGACTTTGCATTATATCCGTATTTATTTTCTTGCAGAGTCATAACACCATGAGTTTCACTTCCATACCTTTTTGAGTAACCACGACCAATAAAATTTACACTTTAAACTAAAATTGATTAGTAACAATTTTATTTTTTAGGGTGCACAAACTAGCCTAGGATTTAGTGCCTTGGAATATGATCTTGTGAGTAAAATTCTCCAAGGCAGTTAAATCAACATATGTGTTTGAGACAAGGAGTTGAGAAGTCCATTGTATAATTGGTAATATCAGGAGGCTCCGCTCACACCAGAGTTAATCACGAGGTTGCACAAAGTTAGTTGAAGGGATAACCCCTAGATACTCACCTAGCATCAGAGATATTTCTGTGGATTTATTCGTATTTGGGGATCTTGCTAGTACCCATACCTCTTTGAGAGGCAGTGCTTTCAAGGTTTCGGGCTTTGCTACCCTGCCCATATGGTGATCCAAACTTATGACTGCTCGCCTATGCATCGGTTATACAGTGGTTTATTAGTTGCTTGACTTAGGTATCTCATAGGTTACTTGTAGGGGTTATTCTTCTTGTATCCTGAATCAGATAGGGGTCGGACAACACACAACCTTTATGGAGGATTGCCTCTCCGGGGGAATCTGACCAATTGGTTGTTAAGCCTATGAGGGCCCTTATAATTGATTCTGTTACCTCCAAACTTTAGTGGGGAGTCTCAGGTCCCTCTTGAATGAGACATACCTTCTCTAGCGAGGGAGGCCACTCAACCACATTAGCCCGTTTGCATGCATATTGGCCGTTTGAATTTTTGGCATGCTCTTTGACTACTAGTTGACCTTAGACATCTATTTTGGGTTTCATCATTATGGACAGTGGAGTTTCTTTTTCCCCCTCATTCGCTGCTACCCACCCCATGATACCTGCTAATTTCATGGGGACAGACCCTTCCGGTTTTTACAATGGTATGCAGAACTACAGTGCTCAATCCGCACCTTGGGTCCCTAGCCATTTTTTTGTTGATATGCCTTCCCATGTGCAACCCTCTCCCTGGCCCACATATATGAATCCTAGCATTGGAGCCGGGGGCACCATGGCTCTGATCCATGCTTCTTCGTTTGATATGATTCGTGTCCCCATGGGAGGTTGGAACCTTCCCCCCTATGGATCCAATACTAGCTATTCTCTTTCAGGATCCAGTACTCAGATGGGTGCCTATTCCACTTATTACACCCCACCCATGTATCTTTCATCTGCCATGTCAGTTCCTTCGAACACTTTTTCCATGACAAGTCCTCAATTAGCACCAGGTATTTCATATGGAGAGAAACAGTTTTACGGTTTGGGCTACCCTCTTTATGGGACCCCTTCACAAGGGAGCAACATATATCCTCACTTGAATGATCCTTATCCTACCTCGGTCTCTTCACAAACCTTGGTGATGATGCCCGTCCAAACATCTTTGGACCATTTTGGCATGAACCAACACCTTTCTGGGCTAGGGCAAGAGGTATACCAAGATCCTGTTTGGCTTGCAATTTTTCAGAATCAATCTCTCCCCGGACCGTGGAATCAAATGCCACCATCTATCGCCAGCCCAGTCACTATCAGTCATATTGGTGCTCCATATCCAAACTCTGCAGTCATGTCAGAGATGGGTCAACTTCTTCTACAAACCACGTCAACAACTTGCCCCCAACCTCTACCAATTATGTTGGGGGCACTGTTCTTTTTTCCCCGAATCATAGCCATGTCACATCTCCCACTTCTATTCATCATATAGGAGACGATTCTCTTTCCCTTGCTAGTTACATCGAGAAGCCCCGACGCCTCAGAAGTAAGACTAAATTATTTTGCAGGACTTGCGAAGGAAGTCACCTTACTCGTTTATGTCTTATTACTGTCGAGATACCAGAAGCGTGGGGCTCACCCAAGATCCCTTCAAATTCTGAGGCATCTGTAGTTTCTCTTCACACCACTTCTCCCTTGATCATCTTGATCGTTCCACCGATGCAATATTCTCCTGCCTCACCCCATTTGTTAAGGGTGAAGCGTCTCTTGCCATCGTTACTATGCATCCTCTTCAACCTATAATTGACGAAGTGGCCACACCGGTGCAATCTCTGGTCAACCCTAATCTCCCTGAAGAGAATGACACACATTTCAGTCATGTCATCAATATTTCAAATCCTCCCCCTTCTGAACGAGAGAGATTTATTCTTCCCCCAAATGCTCTCCCTCCAAGTCCTGATGAGGTTCCTTTCAATTGGGATGACCTAATGGGACATCCCATTCCCCCACTTATGTCTTTTCCGTTAAGAGACATTATTAGAACTATCACAGAGACTATATCCTCCGTTAGCACCTTCTCCTCTTTGACTTGGAAAGCCTTGGGTTTTCCCAAGCTCTTGTCAGCTATCCGCAAGGTACTGAATTTCAGCAGAAGGCCGGGACGAGAGCCTTGGCCTCCCCCTTTACATGTTGATTAAGACTGAAAAATGAGTCTCAGTTAAGCTCTTTTTCGACTCGTCAAAAAACTGAAAATATCGTCGAGTGATTTGTCCCTTTCACGCTCATTAAAGTTGGATTTGAAAGGTCATGAGTCTTAGTTAAGCTCTTTTCTAACTCGCTACCAAAAATTGAAAATATTGCCGAGTGAACTTTTCTTTTTCACACTCGTAAATTGGATTTGAAAAGACGTCTATTTGGCACAAGTTTACCCCTTTTTCACAACAAGTAGACTAAAATATATAAAAAAGGAATTTTTTGGCATTAAGTTGTGATTGCATCTCATGCCCTCGCTTGTAGTATTTAGCCTTTAGTCGGTTCTCTCTTTGCGTTATAAAACGTTGCCTAAGCAGTTTGCATCCTCAACCAAGAAAAGCCTTGTTTATATCCTTCGCAATTTGACACCCTATACCCTGGAGGGAACATCACCCCGAGTGTCCATCTCCCGCATGCATTTACTTGCATTAAGCATAGGTACGTTCCACTACTGGAACTATTTTTTCTTACTTGCGACACTCGTTCCCTCCTATGTATCATAGCATTCATTTGTTATGAAAAAACAAAAAAAGATGGGCAGGAAGGGAGTATTATATTGTAATTGGAAGTAGTTGTGTCACCTTTGAACAGAGCACAAAGTTATTGAGTCCTTGTGTCATCATAATTTTGGATTTAGCATGGCCTTAGGAAGTTGATCTCGCTACAGAGCTTTCTCTACCAACTGGTTACTCTTCCAGTCCCTATGGAGAACCTTATTGATGCCTCCTGCATCTAATTGTGACATCAATGAGTCCATGTTGTCGGAGTCCACCATTTGTCTCATGCTCTTGTTCAAAGGAAGTCTATCAACCTGTGTCGGCCACTCCTCAGAAATATTGACTTTGAATGTCTACCATACCCTTAGTTTGTCTCAGAATCACATGATACTTTGGTCTTATCATGCACCCTGGCCCTACTTTCATCATTGGTAGGTTACCTTGAACTCATCAATCGACATGTCATCATTGGTCATTGACTAGGTGGTTTCCCTTGTGTTCAATGTCAAGACATCTATTCATACTTTGGGATTCATACAGTGTCTTGAATGCCATTAGCCTTATTGGTGGTTTCCTCACCTTTGTCAACAATTTTTCATCATTGGCTGCTATTCAGAGGGTCATTTTCGTGTACCGCTTGCATTTGGTAAAAACGAAAGACACACAGGGTCGTTGGTTCATGAACATGTTCTTCATCCGATCTCCACCAAATTATGAAGCTCCTACTTTGTTTCTCATGCTGAATAATGAGTGATGTCTCAATGCTCTCCTTTCAACGGGTCTCTTTCCATCAACTTCATCTCATTTATTCTGGATATGGGACCTAGAGTTTTATGAGTACCTTGAGGCTTGCATTCATTAGTGGTAGGCTCTCTCGCCATTGACAGATGGGAATACATCAATGTCTCTTGATCAATGGATTTCTCAAGTGTTTGACATCGACTCCTTTTTCACACTTGTAGGAATGTACTCGGTGCCTTGATACCTACTTTCATTATTGGTAGGATGTCTCGCGTTTGTTAACGGTATACCTCAATGACTAGTAATCAAACGATGCCTAATCATGTTTGACCTCAACTCCTTTATTCACATGATGTAGACTTGCACCTTTGGCGGATAGTGTAGAAGAATTGAAGACATCACTATGTGGTCGCATCTTTCCTGAGCTGTTTCTTCCCCTTCATTGGACCAGTACCTATTTGACTTCAGTGATCATGGGAGATCAGATTGTACTTCATGGTATACAGATATCTTCAGATTGATTTTGAGATTGGTTTCACTCGGCCTTGTTCGTGACTATGACAGTTTTTGGCATGTAACCACATTTGTATTAGCCTATTCATGGCCATGAACACTTGTTTGGTATATTTTCCACATGGATCTGGATTGTATTCTCAGCAGCCATGTATGCAAAGTCAGTACATAATGTAATGAGCAATTGAGTTCGTCCAACTGGTTCTCTACCACTTCACTTCTGGGTTATTTATAATGCATTTCAGCTATCGAAAATACTCCTATGATCTCACACATTAGGGGGCATCTGTTATAGCAAGATTTGCCTCACCATTGCTATCTTGCACATAGGGCCTTTTTCCATTTCCCTATGCAGACTTATCATCCATTTTTGATGAATCTGGAGCTAAAAATATACATTTTTCCACATATACGCTCCCTATCAGTTATACAAGATGCGTATACGCTTGTCGCTCCACTACAACTCGCGTATATCGAGATTTGTGCTAGAAAATACAAAATGAGGTCGGGTTTCCATGTCACGACATAAGATCTATGATCCTTGGGCCTTCCATATACTAGAAACGTTTCAACTCAACCCTTCAATTGCATTCTGAAGTCTATAAGAACACAATTTCAAGCTATGGAAAAGAGGAGAAAGCATTCAACTTTGAGAGCAAAGTTACTCTGGAGAAATTACTTCATATTGAGTCTGCATCCCTTTGTCCCTCAAGTATGAACACAGTGTTCATCCCCCAATCTCTTTCCCTATTGTTGAGAGGACCTTGTTGCCTCTTTCTATGATCTTTCCTTTGGTGGAGGATTGAAGAGGTGGAGACCCAGTTGGAAGGAACTCGGTTTCTTGGTTTCGAACCATGCCAACACGGAAGTCTGTAATGTTATCACTTCCGCTGATCAATTATTAATAGAAATAATCCTTTCATGTCCTATTGGTATCTTGACAATATATGATTACTATCCATGGGCGTGTTTATAATGTTTATTAATGGAT
>JASDQU010295043.1:0-14195 GCA_032191745.1 Picea mariana | reverse complement strand
CTAAGAGTTTGGCCAGGCCTTGCCCTTTTATCAATTTGGTCGGTTTGACTTCCAGATCAAATTCTTGGAATTTGGCAAGCCATCACCCTCTTTTTCCATCACTGTTTGGCTGTACCAATATATCTTTCACAAAACTGGTAGGCACATACGCAATTATCTTTGAGTGTATTACATACGTTCTAAATGCCTTTAATGATTTTACCATGGCATACGCCTGTTTTTCTATTATATAATACTTCAGTTCTGCATCTCTAAGGCTCTTGCTGAAAAAGGTGATCGGTTGTTCGAATCCTTCTTCGTTCTTTTGTAGGAGCACCGTGGCAATAGTGTGTTTGGAGGCGAATGAGAAGATAAGAAAATCTTTTAGATAGTCGGGGCTTGCTAACACAGATGCCTCACTTATGACTTTCTTAATATGTGCGAACGATACTTTGGCCTTGATTGTCCATTTTACTTCGCTGTCCTTCTTCAACATACCTGTGATCAATTTTACAATCTCAGTGAAATTCGGGATAAACCTTCGTAAAAAATTTATTCTTTCTAAGAAAGATTGAATCTCTTTTACATTTATGGGAATGTTTATAGTATCTATTGCTTCAATCCTCTTAGGATCAATCCCGATTCCATCCCTAGATATGATATGACCCAAAATCTTACCTTCCCGCATGGCGAAATGTGATTTCTTTGGGTTTAAATATAGACCAAACCTGCGTCATTTTTCGAAAGTATGTTTAAGATGCATCAAGTGTTCTTCGTCGGTTTTAGAGAAAACCGTCAAATCGTCGAGGTAAAGGACTACGAACTTATCCATTTCTCCTATGAAAGTGATGTCCATAGTGCATTGGAATGTGGCCCCTACATTCATCAAACCAAAAGGCATTTTGTCAGACATGAACGTACCCCATGGTGTGGTGAGAGCAATTTTTTCCCTGTCTTGTTCATTCATGGTGATTTGATTATAACCAGAGAAGCCGTCGATCATAGACATTCAGTTTGCTCCAACTACCTTTTCTAACACATGGTCCATTTTGGGCAGCGAATAGTTTTCCTTGAGAGACGACTTATTTAAGTTTTGGAAATCCACACACAGTCTGATTTCCCCATTCTTTTTCTTGACCGTGACCAGGTTTGCTACCCGGTTTGAATATCTCAGAGGTACGAGTATTTTCGCGTCTAAAAGTTTCTTAACTTCTTTTTCGATCACAGGTAACAAAATGGGGTTGATCTGTCTAAGATTTTGCCTAAATGGTTTGACCCCAGGCTTCAAAGGTATCTTGTGATCAATTACAAAAGTGTCATATGTTCTTAACTCATCATAAGACCAGGCGAAAACATCCTTATACTATCTGAGTAGGTATTTATACTTACATTTTATTTCGGGAGGAAGGAACTTGGATATTTTTACCATCCCGGATTCTGCTTCAGTTCCTATATCACAATCCTCCACTTCTTCTGGTTGGGGTTGTAAAGTGGATTTTACAGGTACGTCATTCTGATCAAAAAGTCTTTCTAAAGGAATCAATCCTTTTGGAATCTAGTTGTTTTTAAGGACCAGCATATGATGATCCACAATTTTTTCTTGGAAAGCTTTAGGATCTTCCCCTTCTTGCATGATCCATATAGGGTCATTTTGATTTTCTTGGTCTGCATGAGTTTCAGAGAATTCACCCACTGCTTCAAGAAATTTCTTAATTTGTTCGTCATCCTCAAAGACCTACCAGTGTTGGATATTGTCTGGTATAGATGGTCTGTGTCTGATTTCAATGTGATACTTCAATTTGAAAGTCATGGGAGTAGAGAAGTTGAAGCTGCTTTAGCCAATGCGTCAGCATGTAAATTCTCTGCGCGCGGGATGAAGTGGACATTTACGGATGAGAAAAAGTTTTCCATGAGATCCCAGGCACAATTCTTGTATGATCTTAATTTGGGATGCTTGGCTTGGTACTGTCAATTTATCTTTTTGACTATTAACTCTGCATCTCCATATACCTCTAAGTTATTTATTTTTATCTTTTTAGCAGCTTCTAATCCCAAGACCAGTGCTTCGTACTCACATATGTTGTTAGTATAATCTATATCCCACTGCAATCGGTAGGAAAAAGGAATGACGAATTTACCTTCGGGAGCCACTAAAAGCACTCCTGCACCGACCCCTTCAGAAGATGAGGCACCGTCAAAATACATTTTCCAGACACCGGTGCTACACAGATCCTCTGTCATGTAACTTGATTCTTCCTGCTCTATATTGTTTTCCTCCGGACAACCACCTACCCCATCAAAAGACAAGATACAATTTCCTAGATCTTGGTCCGCAATGTAAATAAGGAAATTGTTTGGGTTTTGAGGGTTGCTCACTGTATATGCTAATCTCGTTTCTCTGTACAACTGAGTAAATTGACCGCCAAACACAGGAATTGTGGCGAACATCATATCCAATTGAAGGGAACCCCCCAGCTTGGCTCCCCATGACCTAGACAACAGTAAGCCATATTTAGGGGGAATATCTGCAATAACCACATCCATCAGGATACTCTTAACCAGGACCTGTGCCAGGGTAACTCCTAAGTCCTTTATCATTCCCATACACTTAACCCTTCTCAAGTCAAAAGAGTAAAGCTCTCCATAAGTTCTGGTGATCTGAAGACCCAATTTGTCCATGATAATCTTAGGCATAATGTTATGGGAGGCTCCGGAGTCTAACATGCAATTATGTAGCAACTGGTCATATACATTTAAAGTGATATAAAAGGGAGCAATAGTATCTTTGGCCCCTTCAAAATTCGGACCAAAATTGATGTTAGGTTTATCATCTTCCAGGTTTAAAATGTCAGACTGGCTTTCTTGCTCTAAGACACCCATCACTTTGGTAATTTGCTTCCGATAAATGGGATTTTTCGCTAATTCTACCAGAGGGATTAGTATCTTAATTTTATTTATCTCATTTTCAAAACTGAAAGTTCCACTCACCTTGTCTGTTTCTTTGGTTGATACTTTTGAATCCTTCCTTTCCGATTTATTTGTCTGGACTTCTTTATTACTCATGGTCCTAGTTGAAGGCGTAATTTTATTTGTCGTTTCAGTTCCTTGTGCTTGGGGCTCAACTTTTTCCATTTCGGACCCTTGTGTGCTTAATACTTTCGTTTTGTTGTTGGGTAATAAGGTCTCTTCTGGAGTAGGCTCATAATTTTCCCCTCTTTGGAGGATTTTCTTGGGTTGAGTAGTTGAAGTGAGCTTACTCTTAGATCTTAAGTTGTACTTGGGTTGGATCTCAACCATTATCATCTCAGTTTCTTGTTGAGATTCCCAAAGGTCAGTACGATCACTTTCTTCACCCTTACTCGACAGTTGTTGAGTGTTTAGAGATTTTTCATAATATTCTCGAGTAAGATATGGTTGTGTGTAGTCATCACCGAAGTTCATGACATCATTATCCAAATCTCCAAAGTCTTGAAAATCATTCACTCCTATAAAATTTTCGTTCTTTAAGGGAGCTTGTATTTTTTTATCTTCATTTTTTATTTATTTTTGTTGGTTCGAGGGGTTGGGGTTCCTCTTGATATCATTTTTGGTGAAAGAATCATCTTTGGCCTGTTCGATCTCCATTATGGATATTTTAGTAGACAGTTCTTTAATTACTCTGGCCATATCATCTACGCTATCATCTGTAGATCTATTAGACCCCGATGGACCTGCTTGTTCTCTAAAGCGTTTAGTCTCCTGGTTTGGCGTTTCTACTTTAGCTTTAAGCTTACCAGAAGCCATCATATTAGACTTAATTTCTACAACATCATCTTGCATTCGGTTTAGGGTGGCTCCCCTTATTTCTCGCAAAAAGAGTGCAAAATCTGGTTTGAAAGCCCCCGTGAAAGTTTCCTTGGCCGCAGGTTGGGACGGTTTAACCTCGGCTAGGATTTTGTTATACAGTTTGTTAAATCTTTGAATAAATTCCATGATTGTTTCAAAATTATTTTTTCTTAAAGACCCAAATTCGGTTAAATAATATAAGTGGTCCTTTATTTTGCCCCACTGTCTGAGGAAAGCATCTTCTAAGGTGTCGTAAGACAAGAAAGATGCTACAGGAAGACTCCGAAACCAAGTTCGGACCTGGCCTTCGAACGTTTGAACAAGAAGCCTCAAATATATGTCATCATGTTCGATACCTAGGATATCTGCAAATTGATCAAAGAAATTAATGTGTTCGGCCACGGTTAGATCCCCTTCCCCAGTGAATTTTGGTAAATTTTTTATGTAATTTTTGGGAAGGTCGTGTAGAGGAATGGGTAATACCAAGAAGGCATATTTGGCTGCAACTTTCGCAAACACTCTGGGAAGGGCGGCAGGACCTTGGCCTCCAGCTCCTCCTAGAGGAGCTCCTCCCCCTCCTCTTCCGATAAACTCTCCACCTCATCCTATAAACCCTCCACCTCCTCCTCCGACGACTGCCATCATTATTTGTGGAAAGTTGTAAAGGGGGTTTCGGAAAATTAAAAGTGAATCTTTATTTTCTTCGTGAGGAGGAAAATCCGGCGATGAAAAATAAGGAACGTGAGGACTTAGTTCCTCAGATTTGCAAGAGATGAAATCGGGAGAACCGACGGGTGTGGAAACCGAATGTGTAAAACACTCTTCAGAATTAGGTGAGGTTGGGAAATTTACCTGAAGAAAATATGGTATGTCCACTGTCGACGAACTTTCTAAAGGGTCCTTTCCTTTGTGTTCTAAGGGGACTGTTGGATGAATCTCACTCCTAACTTCGGAGAAATTTGACGTTAAATATTTAGTATCAAAGAGAGGACTGAGTGAAGTTGAGGGTTCAGAAGGACTCTTAGTCTTCAGTTGTGGGGTTTTAAATTTGTAGACTGCAGCGGTTGGCTTAAGAGAGCCTCTCGCCTTTAGAATCTTCTCAGGATCGATAACAGGCGTAATTTGCTTACCATCCAGGTTTTGTCTGGTATTCCTTCAACCGGATGCCAATTTATTACCTGTGGAGTCACCAAGTGAAAGATTGAAAATCCTTAAAAAGGTGTGTACTCTTTGTTCACTATCAAAGGGTAATAGTTTCAACGAAACAAAAATGTCGTTTTCCCAGGGAAAAAGGTTTCGTAACTTCGGTCCCCGGCAACAGTGCCAAAAAGATGTTGTTCCAAAGTTTGTACGTAAGGCTTAGAAGTATAGTGTCTAGGAATCCGAAGGTGGGTAAAGGGTGAGGAAGAGGGAAACGTCAACCTTCGGCAAAGGAAACTAGGGAATATTTCTACGTAGGCGTTGTCTAGCTTCCAACTATTCCTGGACGGTTATATACTATTCAATCACTGCCCATGAACATTTGAGTTCAACCCGGGTAGTAGCTGTTTTAAGAATAGTGTCTAAAAGGTTTAAGGCAATGTGCATTTGATTTGATAATCCGGGTTCGATATTAGGCCGTGTTGGTACAGGGACAGTCATGGAGGAACAGTAAAATAAGAAAAACTTCAGAGAGAAATTAAGTGATGTCTCAATTTGGTCGTATAAAAGAGAATTTACGGTTTCAGAAATAAAACGGGGTGCAAATCAAAGTCTCTTTCCCGTAACTGAGTTAAATATTAATAAAATGCATGAGGTGAGAGAAAAACATTTAGTTGTCTATGATGCAAGGCTCCTATCAAGGGAGAATCTCATGTATAAACAAGAGAGGAAAACTATAAGGAAATAACCCGATGTAGCATAAAATATATATAGAATTCTGAAAGTGTTGACTGGTCTTACACCTGCTGATAGCTGGTACAGAGGAAAAACAGGAAACAATTACAGAAAACCAAAATTCATTCGCTATAGTAGTGGTCGTACTAAATTATAACGAAGCATTCATCATTTATTAATATGAAATGAAACGAAATACAAGATACAAGAAAACAAACTCATAACACAGTCATGACGGAATTGAGAATCTTCATATTTTCTTTGTATTAACTCTCAAAATGTAAAAACACTGTTACAATCGACACAAAAAGGTCCAGCCTCCTTTCTTTCTTTCTATGATATATTTATACAGTTTTACAATAAGACAGAATCTCAATTGTTACAAAAATTTCAGTTATGATAGGGAGGAGAGAAATCGCTTCATTTCTTCTTTTCTGTCTTTACTTGGTGCCAGAAGTTTGTCCTCGTGCGTGCTCGGTACAGGTGACACATATCTCAACTAGCCCAGATATTAGCCTTGACGGTTCTGCTTGACAGTTGGCCTCAAAAGAGTAACAATCTTGGGCTAATTGCGGAAACCTTTCTTCCATCTGTCTGTCTATGATGTTGATAGCACATAATTGCTTGCTTGGTTTAATCATACATTTGTCTATTTGGACTATGTCCGCCATAGTCACTTGGGAGATCTCGACTGAATCTCTTTCGTCTTTTTCCTTTAAATCAAGCGAGATTTTTTCCACATTCATTTGAATCAATGCCTCGGCAGTACCTCCTCTATCAATTCCTAGAAGATGTCCATCTATAGAACTAAAGGCCTCTTCTAAAGAATTCATTACCCTTTTGGCTTGTAGCTTGCCTTCCGTGATATTGTGCTCCCATTATTTTAATAGAATGTTTCCTCTGGTCTTCTCTGAAATGGTGAACGCGAGAGTGCTTCCCAAATCCCTGTTAGTTATGGATATCACAGCCTCTTGGAAGGCGACCCGTGCTGCTCCAGCTTCCCTTTCTCTAGCACTTAAATTCTCCAAAACTTGATTAACCAGCAAGCAGTTGTCCCGAATTTCCTCTACCTTGCCGAGTAAATTTCATTGGGCCGCAGAGACTCTGCCCCGAATCTCCATCGCCTGGGACTGAAACATCCCGATATCTATCACTTTGCTTTCGTCAATTTCCACCCTAGCCTACAGCTGTTGGATCAAATATTTTTGCTAGCTCGCTTGCATCTGACCATCCTGAACCACCAGTTGTGCTTGTTCGAGCTTAGTTTTGAGCAACTCTATCTCATTTTTATCAGCCAACCTTGCTTTCTCTATACCTACACTCACCTGGTCTTTGGCAGTCTCCATTGTTGTGGCTAGTCTAGCTTCCAAGGTCTTGATGAGGTGATTCTTTCATTTCAGCTGGTTTTTTAAGACCCCGACTGAAAATTGATTCGTCGTGGCATATGCTCCTAATGTCCCCGCTATTTCGGTCATGAATTGTTCATTCCTCTTGTCTTTTCCATCAGTTATAACTTTGTATTTCTTGTCTGTTGACTCTCCTTCCTGATAGAATTCACTCTTTACCACTGCCTTTCTCTTCTTATCGAAGAAAAACTCATTCGGAGGGAGTTCTTCTACCCTTATAGGCCTCAAATATTCATTGAAAATCCATCCTGCATCAATATTTCCCTGAGTCGACTGCAAGGGAGTAACTGATGTGTTAGGTTCTTTGATCTGCTTCGTTGATTTTCCTAGAGTAGTAACCGGACTCTGCCTCTTCAGCGGGTCATGAGTCTTTATCTCTGCTTTCGGACTCTTATTTTTCTCTCCCTTGTCCTGGTGTTTTTCTTGATCGGGAGTTGCGTCCTTAGAGCCTTCAGCCTCTTTTTATTTCACCTCTGTCGCACTTGGACTCTCACCCCGCAACACTGCGGGAAGACAAATGCGTCGATGTTCTTGGAACTTCAGAACATCGGCTCTTTCCTCAGGTGCCAAGGTTTGTATCCGAGCTATAATCTTAGCATAGGACCTTGTGCCTCAGAAAATGTCATCAGAGGGTGAATTCTCGTGCTCAAATCTCTTGAGCCTGCAATTGGCCAAATGATTTCTCATGACCCTTTGTGGATCGTGCTTCTTGTATTCAATGAGGACCAAATTTAGGTCTTCCAGGGATGCTACCTCATCTTTGGCATGCCTGAAATCTATTAAAGAATATGAATTTAAATGAACAGGAAAAGGTGGCCATACCTTCTTTGAGTATCCCTTAAGCTCCTTGCTTATACCACCGATTATTGTTTGTCTAGCAACCTCACAACAAGCCAGCTTGTCGAGAATGAACAATGGTAATGCATGTGGGTGAATAGAAGCCCCAAAAACTCTGAGATTTGAAAATTTGGCTTCTACATACCAGTCCACTATGCTACTCATATTTGTTACTATATTTTCCGAGATCCTGGGTGGCGGGTGGCCGAAAATAGTGACATGTAGAGGCACCATCACCCAGTTGAAAATTTCGTATACAAAATTTGCTGCTTTGTTTTCCCATAATTTTGAATGATAAACATGTATGGGCTCGTCCTCTGCTGGATTCCAACTCCAGCTCATTAAGGGAAATGGTGTTAAAAAAAAAATGGTGTCCATAATGTATGCAGACATAAAAAATGAAGCAATTTTTCCTCTTTCTTTCTGTGTCCGATACTCCGTGACCTGACTGGTCAGGCTGTCAGACAGCATCTTCACCCAGTCGAAGGAACAACCTTCGGCGACTCAAAACATTAGAGGCACCCATGGAAGAAAGAAATGTGAGGTGTCCTCCCTCCCATATAATCTGCATGTCATCATAGCTACATACTTGTACTGCGGTTCTAAAGAAGCTATTGAATATATACCATGATTGTCTGCCCTGAACTTCACAAAGCATGAAACCCAATCTTTTATCAAGCTAGACATGGTTTTATCATATTGCACGCATTCCTTCTATTTGAATTCGTCTAAGAATTCGACACCATATGTAAAGTCGGACGCTGTGGGCAACTTATACATGGCTTGCAGATGTTCAGGACTGAAAGTCCCGACGGTGACCTTCTGCTCATTCATGATGGTTCTATTTGGTATGTCCACATGGTCTAATGCCCATCAGACCATATCATAATATGGCGGTAGTCGTGGCTTGGCTGCTACTTTGTGCATTCCGGATTGGATGATGATCTTATACTTGGTGGTTATATCATCTTTTTCATTGTTTCTGGAGTCATCGAAATAATCTACCAATTCAGCCTCTAGAACATCAGAAACGAAAGACCAGTTTGGGACAGATTCAACACTTTGAGGTGAAGTATCAACAATGTTGTCCGAGCCTTGTCCCAAAACCTCAACACTGGCTTTGGATTCTTTTCGCGGGGCCATGACAGGAGATGTTGGTTTATCTCTTCTGCGATAAAAATATGTATACATACAGAAGTCAGCTCACTGAGAAAATGTGCCCTGCATAATGTAGAAATGAATTTTCTATAATGCATAACCACTCTTATATAGATTCAAAAACTCGGTACCTTTCAGAACAGGCCTGTCAAATTAGTTTTTAGAAATAAATTTAGCCATAAAAATCCGATCCTTATTCATCGATTTGCCTTATTTCCTCATTAATGTCATAAATTTTGGCGGTTTGAAATGTCAGCTGGCGTATGGAAGGAATAAGGATACCTTGTAAATCGTGGAAGCATCGAAACACGGGATATGTATTGATTTAGCTTAATTAATCCGGTTTTACCAACGTTAATTAATCTTTCGCCACTCGTTGTATCGGAAAATTTTCTTTAACCTTTTGAACCTCTAACCCCTGAAAATGAGATGATTGATTTTGATTAATAAAAACATAATTATGATTAGGAGCTTAATTAATTTCGTAATTATTTAGATTCGTCGTATCACGACTCGGAGCTTCGAAAGTAAGTTTTCGAGAAGTTTGCATGCCGAGCTGCGAAATCCCGAGGTAGACCAAAAAGAGGAAATATTTTTATGAAAGGTATGACTCACCTTGAGAGTACAACAATCATCGTTGTTTGCGTGATAAAGCTTCAGAGATTTTGAAACCACAGATGGAAAATATGAAAACCATCATTCGATTTCGAGCATTAAAAATGAAATTTGTCACGGGCTAGAAAAAACAAAGGCGGCTCCAACAGATTCCATCTAGTTGTGTCTAGAAAATAGGGTGGCAGGGTGGTTCTTGGGAAAACACATAGTTTTCTCTATGCAAGTTGGTGCTTCTATAAGTGGAAGTAGGTGCTTTCTTCCAGTCGGTGCTGGAATACTTAGGGAGTTGGTGCTTCCTTCTAGTGGGTGCTAGAGAAACCTAAGATTTGATGCTCTCAACAAGTTGGAGCCTGTGAAACAGAGGTAGTAGCCTCACTTTGAGTTGGTGCTCAAACATATATGATGTCAAGAACTTAAAAGACTGCCTATCATTTCGAAGAAGAAGAGGTTTTCTCCCTTTATGGGTTTCCTCATGAAAATTTGTCTTTGTATATATTTTATGTGTGAATGATGTTCATTATTTATGTTGTCCATATGTTGTATAATATTGATGGTCACTTGGAGAAATATTAAAAATGGTTCAATAGACTCAAAATTGTTTAAGCATAGTAACAAATGATTCACCACCCCCTCTCAATTGTCTTAGTAATCTCAACAATTGGTATCAGAGCTAGTTCCTTTTATTTAAAGGTAGATATGTAAGCTTAAACATGACAATTCATGAAGGGACTTCAACCACTAAGCCTCCTTTGTTTGATGGAACAAATTTTTCCTTCTGGAAGGTTAGAATGAGAACATACCTAATGGCCTTAGGTTTTGATGTTTGGGATGTAGTAGAGAATGGATACATAAAGCCTGTTGTGCTAGCCTCCAAGGACGATAAGTTAGAATTTAGCTTTAATTCTAAGGGAATGAATGCTATCTTGGATGGACTTGTAGAAACTGAGTTTGTAAAGGTGATGCATCTTCAAACTGCCAAAGAAATGTGGGATAAACTTATTAGCAGTTATGAAGGAAATGAGAAAGTAAAATATGCCAAACTTCAAACATATAGATTGAAATTTGAACAACTAAAGATGAATGAAGATGAAACAGTTAGCAAGCACTTTTTAAGAGTTGAAGAACTTGTGAATGCCATGAAGGGTCTTGGTGAGAAGTTTGAAGAATCATTCTTAGTTCAGAAGATTTTAAGATCTCTTCTTGATAAATTTAATCCAAAAGTTTATGCAATAGAAGAACTAAATGATCTTAAAACTCCGTCCATTGATGAACTCCTACGAACTTTAACTGCATATGAAATGAGAATTATCAAAGATAAATCCATTACTAGAGAGACTTCTTTTAAAGAAGACAAGAATATTGATTCAGAGCTAGATGATATTGAAGCAAAATTTATGAGAAGGTTAAAGAGAGGATTAGGCAAATATCAAGGCAAGTTGCCCTTCAAATTATTTAGCTGTGGTAAAATAGGCCATTTTGCATCTAAGTGTCCCCACAAGAAAAAGGACCAAAAGGAACAGAACTCTTATGATGAAAAGAAATACAAATTTAAGAAATATAGTAAAAATAAACGTTTGTGTGCAAACAATGTTGACTCCTCAAAAGACTTAGATAGCGATTCATCCTATGAAGACAAAGTGAATGACTTTATGCTTATGGCTATGGGAGATCTTGATGATAAACGCATAGAAGGTGACATGGATGATGAAAAAGCAGTAGTGGATATGGAAGGTAAATTAATCAGTTCTTTGGAAGAAATTTATAGAATCAGATGTAAGAAGAGAAAACAAAAACAGTTGTTGATACATTTTAAAATGAATGATAAAAAACCTGATGAATACTTTTCCCTATTAAAAGTAGAGTTAGAAGAGGAAAAGAAAATAGAGGACATAATGAAACAACAGTTATCAGAGAAGAAAGCAAGGTGTGAAGCCTTAGAAGAAGAGATAGTAAAAACCAGAAAAGAGATGGAGAAGTTTAAGGCATTGTATCACCAAAATCTATCAAGTGTTAAAGCTTCAGAAGGATTAACCTCCATTCTAAATTAGCAAAGAAACCCAAAGTTGAAATAAGGCTTGGCGTATGAAGAAGGATCAAGTAGTGATTATCCAAGTAATACAGAACCTATCAAGTTTGTAAAATCCTCAAGCATTGACAACAATCACCCTGCAGAAACAAAGAAAGAGAATCAACCACCAAGAATGAATGAAATAAAAAGTACCAGAACTGAATCTGTAGATCAGAGAGATTATCGGCATGAAAGAAATCGACCTCCTCAAAGAAGACATATTTTTTCAAGGTACAAAGGTTTTTTCTATGGTTATTGTTTGTTTTTCTCTAATTTTGGTCACAAAGCTATAAATTGTTCTTTAAGATTTAGGTATGAACAATCGAGATACTCAACAAATAATTATCTTCCACAACAAAGATTGAGACAACCAAGTAACAAACAACCGCATACTACAAATCATGTGATAGATGGGAAAAGGACGCAGGTTAAGTACAACAATAGTTATGAACATAACAATCGCTATGATCTGCTATTCAGTGAACTAGAATGTTACATCTGCCATAATTATGGACATAAAGCTGGATATTGTCGTTTAAAGAACTATAAGCCAGATCTGACTCCTACTGCTGAAAATTTCAAGGTTTGGAAGAAGAAAGAAGATGATCAGTGTGGATTAGTGTTATCAACCCAAAGAAAAAATAATCTCTGGTATATTGACAGTGGATGTTCCAAACATATGACTGGAGACAAAATTAAGTTTCTAACTCTAAGTGAAAACAAATCAGGGAATGTAACTTTTGGAAACGATGCACTAGTAAAAATAAAAGGTAAAGGAATGGTAAGTCTGAGTAATGGAAAAGGAAAACCTCAAGATGTGTTATTTGTAGATGCTCTGAAACATAATTTTCTTAGTGTCATTCAAGTCTATGACCAAGGATGTGAGGTTTCTTTTACTTCTAAATATTGTAAAATAAAGTCTGTTAATTCAGGACAGCTGGTTGCAAAAGGGATAAGAACATAAAACAATGTCTATGTGTTAAAAGAAGAAAAAGAAGAATGTCACTTAAGCAAGTATGATGAAAGTTGGCTATGGCATAGGAGACTTGGACATCTAAATTTTGATCATATAATCAATCTTAGAAACAATTGGACAGTAAAGGATCTTCCAAAGATATCAAAGCCATATGATTCTACTTGTAAACCTTGCCATATAGGAAAGCTTACACAGACACAATTCAAATCTAAAAGCTTCCCTTCAATAGAAAAACCTCTCCAATTAGTTCATATGGATTTATGTGGACCATCAAGGAAAGAAGGTACAGGAAAAGAAAAATATTTTATGTTGATTATTGATGATTATTCTAGACTAACATGGGTTTCCTTCTTGAAGGAAAAATCTGAAGCATTTGAAAAATGCAAAGTGTTTAAGGCTCTAACTAAGAATCAAACAGGAAAAATATTGAAAGGCAATAAGGTCTGATAGAGGTGGAGAGTTTAGCTCATGGAACTTCAAAGAGTTCCATGATAAAAATGGGATCAAAAGAGAGTACACAATCCCAAGAACCCCACAACAAAATGGAGTTGTTGAGAGGCAGAACAAATCAGTACAACAAATGGCAATATCAATGATGAATGAAAGGAATATATCTCAGACATATTGGGTGGAAGCAATCCATACAACTGTTCACATTCTGAACAAACATCATCTCATACCACATAGTGACAAGACTCCTTATGAACTATGGTTTGGAAGACTTGCCTCAATCAAGCATTTTAAAGTCTTTGGGAGTAAATGTTATATCAAGAATAATGATGAAAATATTGGTAAATATGATGATAGGGCTGATGAAGATATATTCTTAGGTTATGCTACAAATAGTAAAGGATACATATGCTACAATAAGAGGCTGCATAAATTGGTTGATTGTATCGACATAAAAGTTGATGAAGAAATCTCGGTATGAAATGTAAGCAATGTTGAACCAAGCACAAAAGATATAGTTGAAGACGAAGATGAGTAGGTCCAAGGACCAGAAAGAGAAGAATCTGAATCAGATGAAGATACAAATACTCAAGATGACCCAAATCAATAGAAAGAAAGAAAATCACCTCTCAGAACTATTAGAACGAATCATTTTGAAAATCAGATAATTGGAGATATAAATAAAGGAGTTCAGACAAGAAGGAAATTGATTAAAGACTCAGAACAATCTCATGTTTCTTTTCTATCTATGATTGAACCTAAATTTTTTTATGAAGCCAACAAGTATGATGATTGGATTAGAGCTATGAATGAAGATCTTGATCAGATTGAGAAGAACAATACTTGGGAGCTTGTTCCTAGACATGACGATAAGAATGTAATAGGTTCCAAATGGCTGTTCAAGAATAAAATGAATGAAAAAGGACAAGTTGTTAGAAATAAAGCTAGATTGGTCTGTAAGGGGTATGCACAAGTTGAAGGTTAGGATTTTGATGAAACCTTTGCA
>JASDQU010295042.1:0-14197 GCA_032191745.1 Picea mariana | reverse complement strand
ACTACCACAAAGATCAAATCAAATCCTCTTTGCGTCCTTGGCAATCCCAATATGAAATCCATGCTAATTTCATCCCACGGCCTCTCAGGTATGGGCAATGGTTGATAAAAACCCGCATTCTGCTTCCTTCCTTTTGAATGCTGGCAAATCCTACATTTGTCTACAAACCTCTTGACCTCTGATCACATCCCTGGCCAAAAGTATGACTCGCTCAGCTTTGTGAATGTCTTATCATGACCGAAATTTCCAGCTAATCCTCCACTGTGTTTTTCCTTCAGCAGATTCTCCCTCATGGAGCAATTCGGAATACACAGCTGATTGCCTTTAAATAGCAATCCTTCCTGGATCATGTATTCGGCCCCTTTGCTGCTACCTCTGAGAACTAGATTCTTAGTTGCTTCAAACGCTTCCTTAAAGTCTGGATCATTTGTGTACATGTCTCTGAGATCATCAAAACCTAACGTCTTGACTTTGAACTCCTGCAACAGCAAACACTTCCTGCTCAAAGCATCAACAACTTTGTTAGCAGTACCAGAAATATGTTTAATCACAAAAGTGAAATTTTGTATGTATTCAGCCCATTTAACATGCCTCTGATTCAACTTTTCCTATTGAGTCACAAACTGCAATGCATGGTTATCACTATACAAAACAAATTCCTTCGAAATCAAGTAGTGTCTCCATTTCTTCAATGCCTGGATGATGGCATAAAATTCCTTTTCATACCTGGAATACTTCACCTTCGCTTCATTCAGCTTCTCGCCGAAATATGCAATTGGTATGTCATCTTGACTTAAGACTGCTCCTATTGCAAACTCGCTTGCATCACATTTCACCTGAAATGTCTTTTGAAAATCCGGCAACACCAGAATTGGTTGTTCCGTAATCTTCTGTTTCAACAAATTGAAACTCTTCTTAGCCTCTTCAGTCTAGTGAAAAGATTTATGTCTTTTCTTCACTGCGTCCATCATTTCTGCGCTAATTCCACTGAAATTTTTGATGAATTTTCGATAGAAACTAGCCAAACCATGAAAACTTCTCACCTCAAATATGTTCCTCGGTGATGGCCAATTTTTTATTACCTCCACCTTATCTGGGTCCATCCTCAACTCATCTGCAGAAATAAAAAAACCCCAAGTAAATGAGTTATGTCTTCATAAATGAGGATTTCTTCATGTTTATCAATAGTTTCTTCTGCTGTAATCTTTTCATCACAATAGCCAAGTGCTTCAGATGCTCTGTCTTTGTTTTACGGAAAATCAATATGTCATCCAGATATACAATGACAAATTTTCCGATGAAATATTTCAGGACTTCATTCATCAACCTCATAAAGGTACTTGGCGCATTTGTTAATCCAAATGGCATAACAAGCCATTCATACAAACCTTCGTTTGTCGTGAATGTTGTTTTCCATTCATCACCTTCTCTCATACGAATATGGTGATATCCACTCTTCAAATCAATCTTTGAAAAGAATTTTGCTCCACTTAAGCAATCCATTAAATCATCCATCCTCGGTAATGGGAACCTGTATCTGATGGTTATCTTGTTAATTGCCCTTGAATCAGTGCACATCCTCCAGCCTCTGTCTTTCTTCGGACTAAGTACCGTCGGAACAACACACGGACTCAAGCTTTCCCTAACCAAACCTTTGTCCAACAAATCCTGGACTTGCCTTTTAACTTCTTCATTCTCCTGCGGCGTCAATCTGTATGCGGCTTTGTTTGGAAAACTGGCTCCGAGTATGAGATCGATATGTTGACTCACACTTCTCATCGGTGGCAATGAACGAGGTAATTCATCCACTACTATATCAGCAAACTCTTCCAGCAGTTCCTGAACCTCCTCTGGTAAATCATTCACTCTTGCGCTAGTTAGAACAATCTTCAGTTTTCTAACCACAATGAACTGTGGTTCTTCCTTCTTCTTAACCTCCGTAAGAAGTTCCTTCCCACTCATGAGAAGTACTGTGTTGCTTACCTCTGGTTTCACTTCCTTATCCTTAATTGGATGCAACATATGAGTTCTCCCATTCTTCTCCAGGGTGTATGTGTTCATCCTCCCATCATGAATCACATTTCTATCATATTGCCATAGTCTACCCAGCAATAGATGACAAACATCCATAGGAATAACGTCACATAAAATCTTATCATTATATCCTCCTATTTTGATTCAACTAAACATTGTTTGGTGACATTTACCTGATGTCCTTTTTGTAGCCATGAAACTTTGTATGGGCTCGAATGTTCAATCATCTCCAGGTCCAGCTTTTCTACCATCTCGATTGAAACGAGATTATCAGTGCTACCACTGTCCACAATGACCTTGAATACTCTATCCTTGGTCTTGCAAGCAGTCCTAAAAAGACTATTTCTTTGGGCTGAGCTTTCCATTTCTTTCTCTAGTGTCAAAAGGACTTTTCGCATCACCAGCGATCTTCCACCTTCAGCGTATTCTGCCTCAACATCTCGCCTCTGTGCCTCGGCGATGTGAGTCTCTCCAACCTCTTTCTTTTTCTCTGGACACTCATAAGACTTGTGCCCATTCTTTTCGCATGTCAAGCATGTAATTACTCCACCTCGTCCTCTTCCTCTACCTCTAGTATGAGGAAAAGTGTTGTTGTCAGCATAATCTCCTCTCTGCTCATTATGTTATCCTCTTTATTCATCATATCGCCCTCGCTGTGAGGTTCCACCTCTCTTAGTACGAGTCTGAGGTTTCTTCCAGTCGTCCCTGGGCTTCTGGTTTCTTTCCTGGGAAACTGATTTTCCTCTGGGCTGACTCCTGCCTCGGCCTCTTTGACCTTGCTTTCAGCTTAGCTTCTCTTCCACCTTTAAAGCCATCTAATAAGCATCTTCTATCATTCATATGGTTTCCATACTCATTTCATCCTGAATGTCGTATCTCAGACTATTCATATACCTGGCCACTTTTTCGTCATTGCTTTCACGATGACCTGCCCTGATATTCAACCTGTAAAATTCCTCAGTATACTCCTTTACTGTCATCAGCTTCTGTCTCAGGTTCTGCATTCTCCTAAACAGAGAAATTTGATAGTCCCTAGGAATAAATTTTGCCTTCATCTTTGCAATCATCCTATCCTAGCTCTTAATTTTCTGCTTGCCTTGGCAACGCCTGTCAGCTTGTAGTTCATCCCACCACAAGGTTGCATGTCCCTTTAATCTCGTGGCGGCATGCCTGAATTTCTTGTCCTCTTCGATATCTTCATAGTCGAAGTAAGTGTGTAGAGCTCTAATCCAGTCTAGAAGCTCTACTACATCCAGATTTCCCTCATAAACTGGAATGTCCATTTTCACCTTTACACCCATTCTTGCAACAGCTTTAAGTAAGCATTCATTTGCTACATCTTCTGCTGAGATTTCTTCTTCTCCATGTCCAGCATCATCTTCATTTTCGGACTCACTGATATCTCCTACATCAACTTTGCACCTTTGTCTTATATCCATGTCCACAATCATAGCGCGTAAGTCATGCAGCTCTCTTTCTACTTCTGGATTCTGCACTTGCCTACCCCTTCCTCTGGACATTTCCCTTTCCTCCCCTGGATCAGGTGATTGTCTATCCCTTCTCCTTGGCGGCATGGAGAATTCTCCTTTTTCCTGCTACAGAAAGCAAAGAAGCTTTTCTAAGCTTTGATACCACTTGACGTGTATCAAAGTTCTCCTTACCTCTTCCTGCCTCTTCCTGTTTGAAATATACAAACAAGAACAAAGCTCTGATACCACTTGACGTAGGCGCGCCCGCTAGGCATGTGCACTCACAGGATCTTTCCTCCTTCCTCGGTCGAAGAACTGAAAGGTTCTTCTATTTCCCTATCGGGAAATTTTCACCCACAGCACTCTCTCACAGGATCTCCCCTTCTTCTATCGGGGAATCAATGCTGGCCTATTACTTTGTGATCGGGGTTCCTCCTATCAGGATTTTGACATTTGCAATGTCCAAACAATTTGTTTTACCGATCCCCGATCCTCGATACGCTCCTTGGTTGCCTTAGCCCCTCCTGGTTATGCCTGGTCCACGTGACCTCCCCTATATGACTGCAGCCATAACTCCCATCGGGGTTTCAAGCATTCCAATGTCGAAATACACATGCCCTCGGGACTCGCGATTCCTTGAATCCCGACACGCTCTTTACGCGTTATGACCGTTATCCCCGTGACCACAGTCTTATCCCTCGTCGGGGCTACGGGGTTTCCAATGCCAAAATGCAATTACTCACGGGATTTTCGATCCTCCAAATCCCGATAGGCTAACAGTTATAGGCTAACAGTTGTCCCCCACACAACGGATCTTTATTCCTTCTCTAATCTGTTGATAGCTAGCCCACAATGACACTTGCCTCCTTGTCGGGGTTTCGAGTTTCGCGATTCCAAAATGCATAAACACCTTGTCACCAGGATCCCCGATATCCCGATGACCCAAATGCCGATAGACGACTTCCCTTTCGGGACTTTCCCCGATGGCGCCGATTGCTACCACGCGTCCTCCTCTGATGGATGGTCCCGATTTCTCTAGGATTTCGAGACTTGTGATGTCCCAACTTTCTTATCCTCAAGAACTCTGATTTCCCGATGCTGAATATCCCAACTCTCTTCGGATTTCTGACACCTGTCTCCCTGAACGGACGGCTCAGATTATGCCGGGGTTTTCACTATGGACTTCCCCGATCTCCTATCCACGAGACTTTTGATTTCCCGAACTCCTGACACCTCAATCTCTGCCACGTGTCCCAACTGACGGACGATCCAGATCTTCCCAGGACTTTGGGGTTTCAAATGTCGAAAAACATTTTACCACAGGACTACCGATCTTTCGAATCCCGATGGTAAACCTTGTGTAGCTCCTGTCCGGTCCGACAGCTGATGGGTAACTGATCAACGATCCAACGACTCACGACTCCTGGATCTTGAACTCCGAACGCGGTCATAACCTCCTTGCTTCTTTGGCAGATCCAACGGCTGATGGGATTTCCCAAATCCTCTCCATAAGATCCTGGCCGTCGATTTCCTCCCTTTGGCGATTCTTCGAGAATGACCAAGTATTCCTCCATGGAACTTGTCCACCTGCGATGCAACTGTGCAACGCCTGTTTTAAACACTCCATGGTAAAAATCTTCCAGTGCTTCTCTTCGATGAGTTTGAAAGCCTTATCCCTCCTGAGCTTCCACACAACTTCAACTTCAAAGAGGGTCCTTGCATGCACTTCTTGTGGCAATCTTCAGATATTCAAAATACCTGAGAACTCCTCGACTCTGCGCACACCTGCAGCAGCAGTCCTTTAATACTTCACTCAGATTCACAATTTTGAGTCTTCACTTGGCCTGTGCACTCCTTGCATGGCTCCTATAACCCAATTTAACTTTTGGGTGAACGAGAACAAGAGTTAAACTATCTGAGCCTTCTGTCAATGCACTCCTTGCGGACGACTTCAACCACACTCCTTGCAGGAATCCTTGCTCAGATAGAGAAACAATTGAAACTCACTTCTTCTACTTCCTCTCAGACTTCAATCTCAACACATGAAATCATATACATAGCATAACAGAAAATGCATAACAGGAAGTAAATACTCATGAGCATAGCATTCAACATACATACACAGAGAACAAACAAAACTCCATGGATTTGAATTAAACTCTTCTATTAATCCAAATAACTATACATGGGTGTTTCTGCACAGTTTTTTGCTTCTCTCCTATGCTCCAATGCTTCTAACTATTCCTGAATAATGTTACAATGCACAATGAGGGTGTCTATATCATGTTTCCCTCTTGCGCTCTCAAACAGTCTAATCTAGAATTAAATTTCTATCTACCTACATTAACTACTATAAATGCCTCCATCTACTTCAGACGAGAGTGTATGGCTCGAGGTCTGATTACAATATATAAGTGCGCTTCATTAAATTTCCTCATTAATGTTCGCGCAACAGTTTCAAGGTGTTTTTCAAAAATTTGTGTTGGACGCCTTCCAGCTGTCTTCCGCTTCTACGCTGGCTCGCTTGACATGGGAGATGCTCCTACATCAGACCACCTTCATTTTGATGAGGATTTTCTCTCCTTCTTTATAGGTCTTCCCACAATTCCTTAACCATGGATGTCATCTTAAGGAAAATTTTTTGAAAATCCTTATCAGCCTCAAAAAGAATGTCTTCATGCTCCATTTCTCTTCTTCGAGTGAAGCTTCTTGAACCCATTCTAGGGTTATAACTTGCAAGATTTCATTCACCTCGCTTAGACTTGGACCTCGTAAGCATTCACTTGCAAATAAACGTCAAAAATTGATCTAATACCAACTTGATCTGAAAATACCAAACGAACTATGATACCAACTTGATCCAAAAATCCTTAGATGTAAAAATAACTTTTAAATACACATAAACATTAGACCAGATTCAGTAAATGAAGATTGCTTGACTATTTGCAAAAAAACATGTGAATATACTTATTCGTCCACAAAATTCATTAATATTGATGAATAACTTAAAGAATAATGAGATAACACAGCAAAAAATAAAAGAACTCAAAATATAGATATTGATGATATACTTTACTTCATCTTCAAGTTCCCTTCAAATCATTGAAACTTCTCTTCATCATCTCAAAATGCCAAATTACATTACAACGTAGACTTATAAAAAGCCAATTTAATGAAATCTCTTTAATTTCATTGCACAACACAAAAAAGGAGTTTACCATTGAATTCCTTGCGAAATTCTAAGAAAATTGACTATAAAGTTAGCCAAATTATGAACAGGGGCCAAAAAATCTCTTTTTACATGTATAACAAGACTATGTGTCTCATACATGAAAAACTGAGACGATAATTTTATAAATGACCTATGATCACAAAACAAACTTTGTATTCATAATCCTTGCGGAAAAATGAATCCAACGAGTATAAACTTGCCTAAGAGTAGACAATATACCCTATGGCACACTTTTCCATGCAACACATACACTTAGCAAATACAGCATGCACTTTTGAGATGCATAAATGCACTTTGCATAGAAATTCATGCACCTTGACATGTGTTCCTACATTGGAATGTGTGCACATTGGAATGTTTGTGCCCATGGCCTTGGTTCACTCACCATTAAATAAGGCACCCCTCTTAACCAATTCATGAAATTATTGATCATACATTAAATATAAGTGGGTTGGTTTTGTAACCAATCCCGAACTATAGGAGAATTGGTTAAAAATTAATATTGTATATAGTAGGTTGGGGGTTTGATCCCCACCAACCATACTATATAAATATTTTTGGTTACAATTGTTTCAACCTCTCGCATGAATCTTTGGTAAGTTGCTATATGGTTTTATAACCATATATTATGTGGTTATATCCGTTGGCGTTTTCTATTAAGCCCCATCTATTAACAAGTGTGGATCATATGGTATGTAAAAATACCAAGAGCCAAGGGTCGAGGGCTTAGGCCCTCGGCCCTTTGGCCACCCAAATGGGACTTTGTATTAACTTATATATAATGCTTGCCACATATATATTAAGAACTATTGCATGGTGCATCGGTATGGAGGGCTTTGTTAAGTCTTGGGTTATGAAGGTCATGGGTTTGACCCCCATCGAGTCCATAACTTTTAATATGCATTAGCCATTATAGGAAAATGGGAGGCTTCCACGTGGTAGCCTCTCATTGGATCTCCAATGCCACATGTCAACATTTGATTGAACCAATTGTCTACCACTTGTCAACCTGCCATTCATCCAACATATGCCAACTCAGTTGCCCAGTCATTGTATAATCAATCCATGTGGCACCTTGGGGTTTGACCACATCACATGTATGATTATTCCATGTGTCACCCTTTCACTGGTGACATGTGTCACCCTTTTACCCCTTTGACTTTGACTTGTTTGACCTGAACTTTGACCACTCATAACTTTTGCATATGAACTCTATTTGAAGAAACATTTGCGTTGTTGGAAATTTATTGTTGAGCTCTACGCAATGATGGTGTTTTTTTGGATGATTTGAATCATTTGAATTTTGAGCATTTCTATACCCCCTGGGACCTCTATGAGTGTTCCAAATCCTCTTGGACCTTTATGAGCGTTCCTTAGATCCTCCTGGATCAACCTTAGATAAAAATGAGGCTTGGGATCTAGTTGAGTTTCCATATAGAAGAAAACATATTGATAGAAAATGGGTGTTTAAGAAGGAGTTGAATGCAGAAGGTAAGGTAGAGAAGTACAAATCTCACCTAGCAGAAAAGGGATATTTCTAGATGAAGAGAATTGATTTTGGTGAGATTTTTTTTTCTTGTTGCTAAATCAACTTCTACTATATTTATTTTGTCTATAGCTAGTTATTCTCATCTTGAAGTAGAGAATATGTATGTGAAGAAAACATTCCTACATGGGGATCTTGATGAAGAAATATACATGAAACAACCGAAAGGTTTTGCAGTGAAGTAAAATAAGGAGTTAGTTTGCAAGCTGAAGAAGTCCCTGTATGGATTAAAAAAATATCCAAGAATGTGGTATCTAAAGATTGATACTTATATATTGGGACTTGGTTTCTCAAAAAGCAAAGTTAATCACTTTGTGTATTCCAAGCAAGTTGGTGACCATTTTATTTATGTGGTCTTATATGTTGATTGCAAACAACAAGGAAATCATCAAGGATGTCAAATCTCAATTGCCTTCTTAATTTGATATGAAATATCTCGGTGCTACAAATTTTATTTTTGGCATTGAAATTAAAAGAGATTGGGAAAACATGAAACTCGGGTTGAATAAGAAGAAGCATGTTGTTCGAAAATATTGTAGAGGTCTAATGTGCAATAAAGTAAACCAATAAAGGTCTATATTCTTGTAGTTGTAAAGTTGTCTACATATCAATATATGATCTAGGAGGATCACCACACATGGAATTATTACTTTGCACACCAAGGCTAAATCTCATTAAAGTTTTAGCAAAGGTGAAATGATTAATTATAAATGATTAATACTTTTTGGAGCATAATGAGCTCATGTATTTTTCATTTAATTTGTAAAAAGGAAATTAAATTAAGTGTGAGAATCCATCTCACAATTATTTTCCTAGCTTCAAGGGGAAGTTAGAGTCTCATCAGTTGTTTTGAGATTCTTCCTCATTGTATCCCAAGTAGTTTCCCTGTTTTAAGGGGAGGTTAAGAGTCTCATAGGTTGGTTTTAGATTCTTTCTCATTTTTTTCCTTTGAGTTGTTACTAGATCCTAAAATTGTGGATCTTGTCTCTTTGGATTATGGAGCTAAGGAAACTATATAAATTCCTTATGTGAGATCTTTGAAGGGGGATCTTGGAGAGAGAGCTCAAGAGAGCATGGGAGAAAGGATTTTAGTCCTTCTGGTGTTTGAAGAAATTTCACTTATGTGAAAGCCTCAAGTCTCTTGGTATAAGAGAAGGTTTCTCTGGGTTTTTATCCATGTATGGAGCATGTGCCACATTTTGTGAGAAGGTTTCATCCCTTGCTAAAGGAAGGATAATAAAGTGATCGTATTCCAAGTGAATCCAGATATGTAGCCAAAAAAGTATGGTGAACTCCGTTAACACATGGGTGTCAAATTATATGTGTTAGTTTTGATTGCATTCTCGCTTGATTAAGTAGAGATTTAATTACGCATATGGACATAATTATATAATTTTTCTCACATTCATATGAAATGCTTAGAAATTATTTGTTCATGTTCATGTGCAATTAATCGTCAGTAAAAGGTCCTCATCGTAGGATTTTTGTATAGAAATATCTCACAGAAATTCTCAGATCAAGTGGTATAAGAGTTTTTCTGACCGGTTTTGCAAATTGTGAATAATCATGGGCAAAGCAAAGAAACAAGCATGGCTTCGTGATCTTGAATAAATCAACCAAACAATTCAAGGAGAGAACGTTGCATTGAGGAGGTTGCTACAAGAATCAGAAGAAGAAAAGAATAAACTATGACTGCAACTACAAGCTATGGAGGAGCAAGTTGGGGAATGCTCTGCTACATAAGAAACAAAAAGCCCCTCCAAAACCAAACCAACTTATGGCCATGGCTGGTATACTAGTTATGGTTCTTGTCATGAAAATTTCGACGCTTTCACATATTTTAATATATTAGAGGATACTCACCAGTCACCAGGTAACCAAGGTGGTTTCTTAGAAGTCTCATCTATAGCTTCATCCAAACAGGAGGAGCATTTGGCTAAACTTTAGGAAGATGACCAAGCATCACAAACAGGAATGGAGGTAAGGAATTCTCCATGTTAAATTCCTTCCCTTATTAATGATGATTCTTCTTTTGTATTTTTTGAAAGGCACAGCAAGGGCATTGGCTTGAAGTTGTTGAAGAAGATGGGGTATAAAGGAGGAGGTTTTGGTATTAATGGCCAAGGAATCATTCAACCACTAGAGGTTGCAGAAAGACCTCGGTTTGTAGGATTGGGGTGTGGTTAAAGAGAATGCTCAAAAGCAGCAAAAGCAGAGGATTCTTCAAGAAAAGAGTTGAAATCATCATCAACACCATCTAATAAAAATGATGGCACATCACTTTCTGAAAGTGATAGATCTAGCAAGATATTTCAGAGGAAATCCAAATCTCCTCAAAAATCTTCGGACAACAAGAGTATTTCAAAGTGATGGAAGAGAAAAAATCCTTACAGTGAAGGCAAGACAAACATGAAGTCACACAACTATTGCACTCATTGCAAAATGAGTGGTCACTGGATCGGGAAATGTTGGAAGCTTCACCCTGAGCTTCACCGCACACCAAGAAAAAATATTGTGCAAGAACCTATGCGGAAGGAGACTGCAAAAATGATAGGGGGACATGCGATCAGTATCCAGGAACTGGTCCCTGAAGAATAACAACTACAAGAAGAAGGGCCTTTAAATTGGTTCACTTAGAAATGGATAGCTTATTTGCAAAACTAAGTTTTGTCTAACAAGATGATGTTTTCCTTTAATGTTGACAAAGCACTTGAGACACAACAGACAAAGTTTATTTGAGGGAAAATGATCGAGGATCAAGTTCTCACTAGATATTGCATCCACGTGGAGGATGGACGATTATTGACAGCAGGTTCTTGGTCAACAAATCTACCATATATGAGATTATGTTGATGCAGAGGAAGACAAGCGACATGTGGTCATGGAATTTTTGATCTAGAGGACATTGATGCCACCTTCATCGATTGTCTGTAAATTTATTCATGATCATCTCTTCTAGAAGTTGGATTGTTAGCCTCATAATCCTAAAGTTCTATAGTCTAAGTATTTTCTACATTAAATTTTTTTAGAAAAATAGTTTATTCTAGTTTGTTAGGATAAGGACACCTAGCTCCTATGTAAAGGACACTTATCATACTCATGTGATTATGTGATTTTTTTTCCTCCTAGATTTTAGTTTAGAGTTGAGCTATATAAACTAGCTCCTTCTTCAAGTGAGGTTAAGTTGATTATGAGTCCTCACTTTAGATTGCAATCACTTTTTCCTTATCAATAAAATTACTTGTCTGAGGACACTTTGTCAACATGGTATTAGAGCCATGGTGAAATGGTGATGGAAGGATTGGTGATGGATTGAGGAAGCAAGGAAGTCTCCACAACATCATCCACGATCTCTTCAAATTCAAGGACAACAGTATTGAGATATTTTTGTTATTAATTCAATAAGGAAAAGGTGATTTTGATTACAACACTTGTTTTTTGAAAATTTTGATAAGATAAATCATCATTTTCAGCAGTTAAATTTTTTTGTATCAGATCTATTATTTCTTTGTTCTCATTCGAGATTATTTTCTGATCAGATCTACTTTGTTTAACAAATAGACCAGTTGTAATCCAAGTGGAGGGCTCTTTTATAAAAATTGCTTCAGATATGTGTAAATTAGGCAATGTCTTGTTAAAGAGAGTTATAGATCTTGATAAATCTAAATCTGCATTCTTCATATCTATGTGTATTGTTGCAAATATGTAAAAATCTGGCAATCTAGTTTTGTAATTTTTTTTTAAATCTAGCTCTAGCCATCATTTTTTACTGGAAGAAATTGCTAGAGATCTGAGAAGAAACTGCAAATATTATCATTTCGTTTACTAGAAGTGCGGGCTCTCCACGTCAATTGCATGTCGTACTTAATGCCCAGTCGCTCCAAATATTCGCTCCAAAATATACTCATCTTCTCATATGTTTGAGGAAATGTGCACCTCTTTTCTTCACCGGTCTAAGTTGTGCAGCTTTACTAGAATCTAGAGTAAGGGTTTCAAACAAGCACCAATACAAAGAACTAGAAATGCGCTCTCGATTTTTTGTCATTACCAAAACCTCTGCAGTCAAACACCACCACTCCAAAATAGCTCCAGAATATACAAAAGAAGTTTCTCCCACTCTACCATTTGCAGATATATGATATTTCAGCAGGCGGTGGATACGTCCCACTGGAAACTGGAGACCTGCCTGAGATGAGCGGAAACGGGTTCACACAATGACCTTTCTAAATAAATAAGATCTTCTCCAAAAACAAAATCGTTTCAACATTGTTTAATTTGAATTTGTAGGCACCATCGATCTGTAAAAAGGTATTGCACACCAGCAATGTCTTCTGTGGGATTCCCCGCCTAACGCAGGAAACTATAGAAAAACAAACTTAGAATATCATCGGAAGGTTGTGATTGGCACCGAAGCTTGCAATCTGGATACTTGACGTGCAGGTCGAGCAATTGCTTGAACTTGCGCTGCAGACATGATTTTATTTTGGACATTGGTATTTTGGTCATCAGTTCGAACCCAAGGCTACACTTTATCATATCGGGTGATCTCAGTGCAACCTGCAGACATCCCTAGTGTTCACACTTGTCCAGAATACTGTGCGCATGTTCTCCACCTCAATGCGCATGATCTTCAACGACCTGTCTCTCCAATATTCGCTCCACAATTCGCTTGGTATTCGCTCATCTATCAAAAAAAAATGTTGCAAGGTAGGTGTTGTAGATTTAAAGTTTGAATTGGCTTATTTGGAAATTAAATAAGTTTCATTCCTCTTATTATAAAACTATGTTATGAATATAAGACAATTTTGGAACTAGATTTAAGAGTAATGTTATTTGTTAAAACTTTTTGGGAGAAATATAAATCATCTCACATAAAGATATGGAGTGAAAAGAAGTCATAAATTTATGTAATGTTTTTGTTGGGAGTGATAAGTGGATTAAAGGGAGACAATTTTTGTAAAAGGATTTTGATTATTAATCTTTTGAGTAGTGTTACTTCATGTATGACTTTAGCTCAAGGGGGGCACATTGTGCTATTTGTAAAAGGTGTAAAAGGCTATATATCTTGAAAAAGGGGTTTAATGTTTTAAATTTTTTTATTGTAACTATGAAGCTCATGAGTTGAGAAGAGTCCAGTGAAATACTCTCTGAAACTCATTTTCCAACGAGACTTTTAAAGGGTTAAGGCCAAGCCCTTAAAAGTTCTCTTTTTGTGTGGATTATGTACTCTTCTTTTTGGTGCCTTATGTCTCTCTTTTGGAGTTTTGTGGATTATTCACTTGCAATCTTGCAACAAACATCATGTCTAAATTAATAAATTTATTCATAGAATCAGATAAGTTAGATGGACCCAAGAATTACAAATCTTGGAGTCGACACATGTAGAACACTATGATTTATAATGAATTATGGCGTGATATTTGTGATGGTGATACTGCTCCAACTAAGCCAATCGACGCTACTTCTTTAGCAAAATGGAATTTGAAATATGAAAAATCACTTTCTTTTCTACGTTCTTCTGTAACTGAACACATGTTTGTACATATTGAGAATTCCAAAGATGCATGGTCTGATTGGAATCTGTTCAAGAATATTTTTTATACTCCTTCTGCATCTCATAGAGTTGATCTGCAAATGAAATTGCTTAAACAAATATTAGCAAATAATGGTGATGTATTAAAATACATTTCAAGAATTAAGAACATTCATCAGGAAATCATCAAAGGCATTTTTCCTAAACTTGAAGATAGTTTTCTAGTCTCCATTGTGATAAATGGCTTGCCTCAATCTTATAAGCATTTTCTTGAGACTTTGAAAATAACTGATAAGTTATCAATTGTGACTTTTGATTCACTTAGTGAATTACTAACTCAACATAGTAAATCTTTTGGCAAACAAAAACAATCAGGAGAAGAT
>JASDQU010295040.1:9874-20012 GCA_032191745.1 Picea mariana | reverse complement strand
TTCAGGAGGATGCAAAACCTGAGATAGAAGGGGATCACTGTGAAGGAGTACAAATAGGAGTTCTACAGACTGAACATCAAGACTGGACAGAGAGAGAGAGACGAGGAGAAAGTTGCCAGATATATCAATGTCCTGAGATATGATATCCAAGATGAAATCAGCATGGGGACAATCAGGACAATAGAGGATGCATATCAGATTGCGCTAAAGGCAGAAGAGAAGTTGGCCAAGAAGCAGAGTCAATAAAACATAGGTCGAAGCTTGAACAGAGGCAAAGGAGTTTCCCAGGATAAAGCACAGAAGCCCAAAGATGAGGCGGAGAAACCACATAGTCACTCTGAGAGAGAGGAAGTTCCCGAGGAAGGCAGAGTGGTGGTAGAAACTCTTTTCCCCGAGGAAGAGGAAGAGGCAGAGGAGAAGTGAGGTGTTATGCCTGTGGAAAAACAGGGCATATGTCGTGGGATTGTCCCGAGAGGAAGAAAGGAGGAGGTGAAGCTCACATTTCGAAAGCATAGAAGCGAGATGTTGAGGCAGAAGGTGCAGAGGATGGGAAATCCTTGATGATGAACAAGATTCTCTTGAAGCAAGAGCAAGAGACTGAAAAGCCAACGCAAAGGGACAATTTGTTCATGACAGCTTGCAAAACGAACGACAGAGTTTGCAAGGTGATAATTGACAGTGGAAGCACTGACAACTTAGTATCCACAAAGATGGTGGAGAAGCTATTTCTAGAGACGACTAGCCACCCGACACCGTACAAAGTCTCATGGTTGCAGAAAGGACATCAGGTAATAGTCACAAAGCAATGCCTGGTTGAATTCAAAATAGGTGGATATAGGGATGAAATCCTGTGGGATGTGATTCCCATGGATGTATGTCATGTTTTGTTGGGGAGACTCTAGTAGTATGACAGGAATGTTATTCATGATGGGAGGAGAAACACCTATACTTTGGAGAAGAATGGTAAGAGACACATGTTGCTGCCAATTGAAGAAAAGAAAGTGAAAGATGAAGCTAGCCCGAGCATACTTTTCATGAGTGGGAAGGAACTCCTGAATGAGGTAAAGAAGGAACAGGAGATGTAGTTTGTTGTAGTAAGGAAGTCGAGGGTCATCCTTACCAGTACTTCGATGGAAGATTTGTCGGAGGAAGTTCAGGAACTGCTATAGAACTTTGCTGATATAGTAGTGGATGAGTTTCCAAGCTCATTGCCACTTATCAGAAGTATCAATCGTCACATTGACTTGATACCAGGAGCAAACCTGCCGATCAAAGCAGCGTACAGGTTGACACCTCAAGAGAATAAGGAGGTGAAGAGACAGGTTCGGGATCTGTTAGACAAAGGATTGGTCAGGGAGAGCTTGAGTCCATGTGCAGTGCCAATTGTATTGAGCCCGAAGAAGGATGGTGGATGGAGAATGTGTACAGACTCGAGGGCCATAAACAAGATCACCATTAGATATAGATTTCCATTGCCAAGGATGGATGACTTGATGGATTGCCTAAGCGGAGCTAACTATTTTTCAAAAATAGATTTGAAAAGTGGATATCACCAGATAAGAATGAGGGAAGGTGATGAGTGGAAAACAACATTCAAGACAAATGAGGGGTTGTATGAATGGCTTGTCATGTTGTTTGGCTTAACGAACGCTCTGAGTACTTTTATGAGGCTGATGAATGAAGTGTTGAAAGATTTCATTGGCAAATTTGTGATTGTATATCTGGATGATATATTGGTCTTTAGCAAGACTAAGGAGGAGCATTTGAGACATTTGACATTGGTGATGAAGAGGTTGCAGCAAGAGAAGTTGTTGATTAATCTGAAAAGTCCTCTTTTATGAAGACAAAACTCATATATTTGGGTTTTGTAATTTCTTCGAATGAATTGAAGATGGATCCCTAAAAGGTGAAAGCAATCAGAGAATGGTCGTCACCAAGGAATATCTTTGAGGTAAGAAGCTTCCATGGATTAGCAAGTTTCTATCGAAACTTCATCAGAAATTTTAGCAGGATTAGCGCTCAAATGATGGATACAGTGAAGAAAAGACACAAGTCTTTCAAATGGACAGAAGAGGCTGAGAGGAGCTTCAATATACTAAAGGAGAAAATAATGGAACAACCGATTCTGGTATTACCAGATTTCAGGAAGACATTTCAGGTGAGGTGCGATGCGAGTGGAGTTGCAATTGGAGTGGTCTTAAGTCAAGATAACAGACCTGTTGCATACTTCAGTGAGAAGTTGAATGAAGCTAAAAAGAAGTACTCCACATACGACAAAGAGTTCTATGCCATAATCCAAGCCTTGAAGAAATGGAGGCACTATCTCGTACCAAAGGAGTTTGTTTTGTTTAGCGATAACCACACTTTGCAATTCATAACTAGACAAGAGAAGTTAAACCAGAGACATGCCAAGTGGATAGAATTTATGCAAAATTTCACTTTTGTTATTAAGCACATTTCTGGTAATGCTAACAAGGTTGTTGATGCATTGAGCATAAGAATTTTGATTTTGCAAGAGTTTCAAGTTGGAACCTTACGTTTTGATCACCTTAAGGACATGTATCACAGTGATCCAGATTTCGGAGAAGCATATGAAACATGTGCGAATCCTGTACTCAGAGACAGAAGCCAGTGGGACGAATATCTTATTCAGGATGGGTTGTTGTTCAAAGGATGCCAGCTGTGCATACCAAGATGCTCGATGAGGGAGAATTTGTTGAAGGAAAAGCATAACAGAGGTCTAGCCGGACATTTCGGCCATGACAAAACATTTGCTCAATTAAATGGTTCATATCATTGGCCAGGAATGAGAGCAGAGGTGAAGAGGTTTGTGACCAAGTGTAAGATCTGTCGGTATGCCAAGGGGAAGAAACAAAACACTGGGTTGTATCAGCCATTGCCTATTCCAGAGAGGCCTTGGAATGCAATAAGCATGGATTTTGTGTTGGGATTGTCGAGGACACAAAGAGGAAGTGATTCCATATTTGTGGTGGTGGACAAATTTTCGAAGATGGCACACTTTATCCCATGCCAAAAGACTAGTGATGCAACGTATGTTGCAAATTTGTTTTTCAGAGAGGTTGTGAGACTCCATGGATTGCCCAGGAGTATAGTTTCAGACAGGGATACCAAATTTGTTGGTCATTTCTGGAGGACATTGTGGAAAAAGTTGGGGACAGAGCTATCTTTTAGTTCTGCATATCATCCACAGACGAATGGACAGACCGAAGTGGTGAATAGAATCTTAGGAGATTTGTTGAGGAGTTTGGTCACTGAACACCATAGTCAATGGGATCAGATTCTAGCACAGGCAGAATTCGCATACAATGACTCAGTGAACAGAAGCATTGGGAAAAGCCCATTTCAAATTGTGTATGGGATGAATCCGAGAGGAGTGTCGAAGTTGAGAGATCTGAAGCAAAGCGAGTTTACGAGCACAGGAGCCGAAGACTTTGCTGCAAAAATGGAGGAACTTCATAATCAGATCAAGGAGCAGTTGAAGAGGAGCAACAATGAATACAAGCGTAGNTGTGGGTATATCGCCCATATTCAATATTACAGACCTGTATCCTTACAGGGGGGGATAGAACCAAAGGGTCAGAAGATCAAGGAGAGATCCAGTGGAGAAAGAAGATGCCTGTAGCAGAGAAGCTGCAAATGGAGAAGATCGTAGATCAGCGAGTTGGTAAGACGACCATAAGGAAAAAGTATTTGGTAAAGTGGAAAGGATGACCCATAGAAGATGCCAGTTGGGTTGCTGGAGCAGAAATCCAGAAGCATGGAAAATTGGTGCAGGAGCTCATGGACAAGAGTCCATGAATTTTTTAGCCAGAGGAGTATGATGCGGGAGCATTGCCAGCAAAGCACAAGCATGGAAGATAGTTGGGTGCACTAGCGCATATTTTGAAATGTTTTGAATTTCAAAGATCAATGTATTAATCTGACAAAGCTTTTTGAGTTATGAACATCTTTAATGATCGGAGGCTGAGCCATCACGTAAGATTGATGGGGGGGATGTATTTTTTTTTAATGATAAGGATCGCAGTACAGATTTAGAGCATCCGCTCTTATCTGTCTGACTCGATATTCATTGTAATAGATGTTAAGTAGTTGGTAGCATTTAATTTCGATAGGATAGCGTAAAGTAGTTGGAGGGAAAGGCTCGAAGAGCACCCTTTATATAAAGCTTTGTATTATTGCCTTGTAGAAGTTGTTGAAAGGCTACTGAATCTAAGGGGGTAGATTGCCATTGTAGTCAAGAATTGGGAGATACAGGAAAACATTGTATGAATGTACGTAAGCTTCAGTTGAATAAATATAGCAGAGAAGTATTGTTCCAAATGTGTGTTATCATTGTGTCTATCAGAATGAATGAATGGTAGACCCTTGCTTGCTTTTAATTCTCTGTTATTCCTTGTTCTTGTATCTATGAATGCATTTGCAGGGTTGAATGTATGAGTCACTATGAAGGGTGAATAAGTTTTAATTGTTTCTCTTCTTTGAGTGAGTGCAAGGTGTGCATAGTGTCCGCAAGGAGTGCGTGAATGAGTCTGTTTCGACTCATAAGCTCATAAGAGATAACAAAAACTTGTGTATGCAAGGAGTGCATAAGTGTCTACAAGGAGTGCGTGATAGAGCTTCAAACTCAAAGCTCAGAAGGAGTTGAGCGTGGGAGAGACCCGTTGCAAGCTGTACACAGGTCAAGATTTCGACTAAGTGTCGAGGATAGTGTTCAGAGGAACAAGAGGAAATTGAAGAAGTAAAGTTCAGGAGGGAGAACGGTGGAAACTCTTTGAGGAGAGAAGTCCCTGAAGCTCCATAGAGGCAGTGGACAAGATTCGTTTCAGAGGGAGATGAACAACTCCAGACCATAAAATCTGGGAGAACTACGCGGAGGGTAGCTGTAAGGTGTTCCAACACTTCAGAGTTCGGGAAGTTTGAAGGTTTTCCGAAAGCAGAGTCACGAAGTTTGAAGCCGCAACTTGACCTCAGCCGTTGATTAGGGGGAGAACACGTGGCAATGGATCAAGGAATTCGAAAATCGGGAGTCCGGAAGCCCGTGGATGAGAGCGCTATAGTTTCACGAAGTCGTGAGACCCAAACGATAGCAAGGCCGACTAATCTAAGGAAACGCATGGTGGAAGCCTGCAGACTCGTAGGAGCGTGTTTCAGAAAAAGTTGAGGGAAGATTTCAGGATACCCCCGAAACCCGAACAACAAAGAGATAGGCCCACGGTCATAACCATGGTCCTTTGGGAAAGGATCTGTGTGTGTGGGTAGAGTGGTTTCGGGTGCCCGCAGGGACCCAAGGAGTCGCTCCGACTCAGTATTTCGAACGATCCAAGACCGAGAGGTCGAGAAACGCTTTGTAGGGAAGGGGGTTTGCACCAGGAGGCCGAAATATTGGGCATTTACGGCTATCCAGGAGGGCGCAACTTAGCTTGGAGGATCAGATCTGGCTCTTGGAGGGAAAGAAATCAATCTTGTACTTTCCCCAGTTCATTGGAGGCTATTATCTTCAGTTTTGGATCTTATTGTAGAAACTATTATTCCATCTTGGATATTATTATGGTATTCTCCAGATCTACATATCTATTGTATCAGGATCTCTCTATAATCTAAATAAAGGTCAGATCTGACATTATTGGTTCTATATTGGTGTTTCTTGTTGTATCTTGTCATTTCCTTATGCTATATGTTCAGATCTATATCTTCATGCATATAATCTTCATCCCACAAACCCTAATGTGCAACTTCATGAAGTAAACCTGCAAACACACAAGAACAACAAATAACCATTAAATAATCAGTGTTTCCGAGCAAAAAATTGGCTTGGTAACATTGCATGGTCAGCTGCTCCTTGAACACTAGAAGTCATGGAACCGATGATGCTACATCTCAGTTCCATGAAGTTTGGAAACTTCGTCGAAGGCCTGCTCTCCCTCAATGTGCTCCTAGGAGCCTCCTCTTGACAAAACTGGAAGAGGCGAACTCTCTCTTCCCATCGGAAGGTTGACTCTCCACACTGGAAGTCTGTGAACTTTGCTCACCCTTCGGAGTCTCCTGCTCCTTATCCTCTGTCACTGACATTGATCCATGATCCAAGATCCCCTTGGATCCTCTTACAGGCTTGCCCTGCAACCTGTAAACTTTTCCCTCTCTAACACCAATGTTGATTGTTGTGTTAGGGCTAGCTCCCTCTGAATGCATGAACACTTGTTTGTTATGGAACAAAACTGCATAATCGTTTTCCTCCAGAGCTGAGACTAAGAGCAAATTCCTCCTCAACTCTAGGACATACAACACATTTACCACCTCTAGAGAACCTCCTAACTCCAGCTAGAACCTGACTATCCCAACTCCCTCTACACCACACTTGGCATGAATGGCAAGCTCCACATGCAGATTTAAGTCCTTCTCTGACCAACTGGTGAACAACTCATGTGTCCCCGTCATGTTCTCTGCCCACTGAGAAAAAAAGTAGCCAACTCCTGCAGCCTCCTACGGCTCAAATCTGCCTATTGTTGCCCTACCAGCTTCTTTTCTCCTTTGGACTGAACAGATCTTATGCAAAGAGTTCTTCTTTGCTCCATCTATGAGTCACCGACTCCAATAGACCTTTCATCCCTTGATCTCTGGATGAAAGTCCTTCTTCACTCATCTAAGATCTCCTCGAGTCACAGTCCTTCGTGGCTTAAGCACTTGAGAAAAAGTCCGTCTTTTCTCCAAAGTGGATGACTCAGGCACATGAGCAAAAGTGCTTCTTTACTTCTGTGCCCTAGATTTCTAGGTGAAGGACCTATCTGAGATCTCCATGTTGGCTTCCCAGAACCGACTGCCCACTACCCGAACTCTACTGCTCGCTTCCCAAACCCTATTGCTCGTTGCTCGGACTTACTGCATTCTACTTGACTGTTGCCCGAGGTCTATTTGGGGTTGCTCGAGCTTTCTGCTTATTGCCCAGCTACTTCTCTGGGTTGCCCGACAGCTCTGCTGAGCTTGCCTGAGGCTTCCTGGGCCCTCTGTGGTCTTGGCTGCCTACTGGTTGTGTTGGTGGCAATTAGACCTGCCCTGGCGGCTGTGGTTGGTCAACCACCAGCTGTAGCCACTCCATGTGCCCGCCTCCTTTCCACCTACACCAACGTCTGTTCAACAACCCATGTTTTCTCTTTCGTGCAACCTCTGCTACTCCCGAACCTTCCTCAATCGTCACCCTCCACCCCTGCACTTGCACCCTTCTTTGTCGGCTCTCCTGGCGCTCTGCTAACAACTTGTTTGTTGCGGCGGCTGCCCCAACTCAACTAGTTGGCGCCTGAGTCATGAAATATCCCTGATCCAGTGGATCTAGATATGCACTACTCAACTTGATAGTTTGGCTCTCGGATCTAATACTCTGGGGGTTTCTGGATGCATTTTAGTTTCTTTGTCTTAACATGCATGGTGATTTTGCATGTGTGTGTTCAGATAGAATGATGTTTTATAATTATATCATGCATGCAAGTAATAAAAGAACTAACACAACTCTATAACATGTATTATGTGAAATTGCAGGAAATACAACTCGCATGCGGAAAGAAAAGAACTAATCATCAGCTAGATCTCATGGATCATCACAGGAATACAATGCAAACTAACATAAAATACCCGTGATCAGAAGATGTGAATGGGTCTGCAACATGCACGGATAGATCGACTACATGCAAACCCCAGAAGCTCACGGCAACTGCTGCAAATGAATGATATATTCACCCTGGTGGCTACACTCATCCAATCGGCCTGAAAACTGTCCCAAACTGTGTGCCCTGGCCTCTAAGCTCCTCCTGATATCTGGTAGACTGAAGATCGGCTCACTGAAGCTCTGAATGGACCCCAGTTGAGATCCCCTAAGGGTTTGCGCACCTCCTTGGCTCTGGCAATCCGCCCTGATGATTCCACCGTCGGAATCGGATGATACCTGTCTCAAAATGAGCGCCCTAGTCTCCTCTATAATGGGTCGAGAGGGTTTCCCCGGATCTAATCCGGTGAGCTCTCTGGAAACCCTGATGTACCTCCCCAAGTGCTACGCACTTTCTGGCTGACTAATGCGCACAGGAAGAATCCTTCGTCAGAATATGATGGCGAGTGGCTTAAAAGAAGCGCCCAAGCTCCCTCTCAACTGGGTCGGAAGGATATGGCGAGATCTGCTCCGGTCTCGTCCAGCTACACAAAATTGTCTCTCAAACCCTTGCGCACTTACTGAATTGGGTCTGAAGATCACTAATATGGCACAATGAAATATCTGTATGGTACTTCCGATAAGCTAGGGTGTCTTCCAACACCGAAACCGATCTACGGTGGTGGTTTCCTCTAGAAATCCACAAAATATAAATTGAGGTTGACTTCCTCCTTTGGAACCTATTTCTCAATTTACAAATCCATGATAATGAGAGAATATGAGCCCTTATCTCTCTTTTATACCCCTTTTCACCTTTTTCCCCTTCAAGTGACTTTTAATTCATCTTTAATATTTTCTCATAAAATCACTTTATTAATTTAATGAACCTTTTTACTCCAAAAGTGATTAATTCACCTTTATGATTTCTTCGGCCATTGAAAGCCACTTTTCATCATCCTATCTTGTAGATATTTTTTCCCTGGTTCCAACGAGCTATTACACTAAGGTATTTCACCAAGAAGTAAGCTCTAAATAGTACCTTTAGTGTAATTAATTAAAATATGCCCATTAATAACCCCGTTTTACGAAAATCGTTGGAACGCAACCGAACCAAGAACAAGTTGTGCGGAAATGATCCCGATGATGAATAATGGTAAATAAACTAAGTTGGGCCCCATAAAACTCATCCAAACTCTCTGAGCTCATTGATGGCATAGTCTCACCCCTCTAACTTGGCTAACTCAAGCCTCCTGAAGTGACTCTAACTGCATAATAAGGGATTCAAAAATGGGGACATGACAAGTCGTTGGCTCCCTCTGCCCTCTGTCGAGCCTATTATTCCTGTCGTGACTCCCTTGCTAGAGCCCAATACTCAACACACCAGATAGCCCGCGTTTCTTGCTCACACAGATCCACGCAGATCTTCACAATGGTTGCCACAACACCTGGGGCCGTATGTTGTACGACTGTAGCCTTTTTTTTTCCTTTTTTAAAAATTTACCCTGCAACCTACAAACAATAAAAAATTTGTGCAACAAAATCGTGATCTTGTGTACCTGGTTCCTCCTTCAGAGATGATCACACTCTGATACCATGTTATATTTTTTAACCCAACACCAGACAAATTATTTCCTAGCAAACCCTTGCTTCAATAAACTTATTAAGCAAATTTTACTAAATAAAAGCACGACTGAGTGTTAATGATCTAAATTAATAAATCAGCGGAAGCATGATAAGAAAACCTTACACATTGCACACGTAATTTTCTAGGTAAATACCACTGGAAAAACCCCTAAGGAAAAACCAGTACCTTGTTGATTTTATTAGATAAAATTTGTGATGTCTTGTCCCCAAGATTAGGCCAGCAGGGAGTGACTTAGTAGTCTATATGTTCCCGTAGACTATAGTCAGGCACAAACAGGGAACCAGATGGAGAAATAAGGAGGAATTAAGGCTAAACGATAAATTAAGCCTAAATACTTAGGAAAAGTCACTTAAGCCTAAGTCAACGAAGAATTAGACGAAAAGGTGATAAGGGGGCGACTTAATTGACAAATAATTCACTTAGGAGGAAAGGCGCCTAGGTTAAGTGATGTCAACGAAGAATTAGGTTGGGAAAGATATAAAGAGAGAAATTTGACCTAATTCCTCATTATGCATTGTTATGATTTGATGTTGAGAGCTTCCCGAGGAGGAGGAGAGCCAACTTTATTGTTTTGTGGATTTCTGGAGGAAACCACCACCCTTGATCGGTTTCGGTGTTGAGAGACACACCCTAGCCCATCGGAGATACCATCCAGGTATTTCATCGTGCATTTCAGGAGTATTTAGTGTGGAGGGCGCAGCTTAGCCAAGGAGGGCGCAAGCTATTTAGGAGATTCAGAGATTTGCAGTAGACCGTGGTCCCGATTGCAGATTCATTCTGACCCAGTAGAGATCCAGCCAGGGCGCTTCCATTGAGCCATTCACCATTAGATTCCGACG
>JASDQU010295038.1:3330-14246 GCA_032191745.1 Picea mariana | reverse complement strand
TTAATTGTCACTTTATAACTTAAGTGACATATTTCACTTTTGACTTAAAACTCCTAAGTCAAAGTGAAATTAGAATCATAAAGTAAAGTATGAGGGTAAAAGTCTTCCCCCTTTGTGCTTAGAGACTCATAAGCACATGGGGACCACTTTCCAAGGTATCCAAATCTCAACAGCAGACACTTAGGCACATATTGGTTGTATTCCTGTTATGGCGACTCCACACATCAAAAAATCAGTTTGAAGGTGATTCCACTGGTAGAAGAATCCAAAAATTTGAACTTTCAAAGGCGACTCCACTCTCAATGCAGAATCCAGCCTCCAAAACATCATTGGCGACTCTACACAAACTCCAACTATAATCCGGAGACTCCACTGGAAGATGAGATCTCGTGACAGAGGTGTGAAAAGATATCATGGAGGAAAACAAGTACTTAAAATGGGATCTTTTCCAAAGCATTTTACTATTTGTTATAAGTTACCTCTGTTCCTTCCTTGAACATGCCAAACAATTTTTTCTTTACCTGTTGCATTTTAATGACAATCATGAAAATCTTGCAATTATATATCCTCCTCTTGAAGTTGCACATGCATACCCTCATTGTATCACTGGTTTTGATAAAAATTTTCCATCTGGGCCATGTGATGACCATGACCAAGTTGATGAGCCCCATGAAGCCAAGGGTGATGTTTCTCCCACGGTATTTGGTCTAACGTCCTCCAAGGCCCAACATAGATACATACCCTTAAAGCTACCCCAAGTCCTCCATGACTTCCCTCCGAATCACTATGAGTATCTACCTGTGTTTGATGGGGAACTTAATGTCATCTCAGCTGAAAAGCACATTCAAGGGTTTGAGCATTTTTATAAATTTATTTGAGATTGACCATGATGATGTTTGTATGGGAGCCTTCTCTCAATCCTTAAAAGGGGACACCAAAGACTGGTTTAAACATTTGCATCCATAGGCAATTAGCTCATGGGAGGAGTTGAAGAATGTCTTTTTAAAGTTTTGGGGCAAGAAGAAATCTTTGGATCTACAACTTACCGAGTTCTATGCCTTGGAAAGGCAGAGCAATGAAACTATTTCTATATTCAGTAGAAGGTTTTCCAGTATCTATTATAATTTGTCCGAAGAAATTCAACCCACTGAAGCTGTTGCCATTCTCCATTATGCAACTACCCTTCATCCAGATCTGGCTTTCCTCCTGATGGAAAGAAGACCTAAGTCCTTACAACAAATGTTTAATGATGCTCAAGATATTCAACACAATATCCAAGCATGTGAACAGACTCGAGATGAGGGGTTAGATGTTAAAGAAAATGAGAGTGAATATGAACAGAAAATAATTGATTGGAACCCTGAGCATAGAATTGACAATATCATAGGTCTTCTTGAATTTCCCAATGCCAACGATTTTGTAGAGAATTATATTCCACTTGTTGAAAGAGGAGGTGCTGATTTAGTTTCTGATCCATCCCATGATAAGCGAGACGCTGATTATTTTATGTATTCATTTATAGACAACCAAGAAATGAGTTTACAAATCAGTTTGTTAAAGAACAGGTTGATGTTCCAAGTTTGTTCTTATTAGGTGACATTGCATATGTTAGTGATTTGCCTGTATATGACAAATATGAGCATGATTATGATGTTGAAGACGTTCTTTTTCAACAGTATAGTGAGATAAATCAACCTACATATCACAGTTACAAAGAGCAAAGTATTGGATCAGCTGGAGAGAATTCTCTACCTTTGTGCTTTGCTGCATTTAAATTGTTGAAAGAAAATTCTAAGATCATTATCGAGGCGAATGAATGTATGCTGATACAAAATCACAATAAGCAAATGGAACATATTGACAAGATATCACAACACTCTTCTCATGTGTTTGAAGACCCTATTACTTGTTATATAGAAAATTCTATCAGTTCATAAATGTAGCCATTTGTTGAGGACAAAACTGAAGACGAGCAAGTTCAGAAATATGCCCCCAGTGAAAATGAAGAAGGTCTTGAATCAGGTGAGAAAACCTTGCCACTATGTTTTGCTTCTTTCAAATTGTTGAAGCAAAATATTTGTGATATCTCAAGTCAGAAATCCTCCAGGCATGATGGTAAGTACGAAAGAAAAGTGGACTTGCAAGTAAAGATTATCATCCATCATGCCTTTCCTCCTTTTTAGCAAATCGTGAGATGATAGGGGAAGCAGGGAAGTCTGATTACATCCACGAGGAAAGTTTCATAAATCAGGAAGGTCAACAACATTCTCACACATTTGATGACCATGTTGCCAATAACATGAAAGGTTATTTTGGCTCAAATTTGCAGCCTATGTTCAGCTATCAGCCTAAAAAAGAAGAAGCTGCTCAAGAAATTGTTGTTCAAGGTCATTTCCCTTCCCTTGAAACTAATATGGATATTCCACAATGTTTCCAGCAAGACAAAATGTTTCAAAGTTGTCTTTCTTCCCCTGAGAATGACGTAGTGGTCCAATTTCTAAATAGCCTAGACACAGATGAGGGTTTTGAAAATATGGGAACTCTAGACTGTGAAATAGTTCATGACATTAGCTTTTCACATTTACAAGAAGATTATGAACAAGAATTTATTTCCATTCAGTCATTTGAAAGTCAAAATTACAGTCCTCAAGTAAATTTCCAGAAGTTTAAAAAAACCAAATCAGGATTGTTTGATGAACAAGAGGACGCACATAATATGGCTGTCACATTTGAAGATGTTCAAGAATGTATGAATATTTTTGATATGCATGGAAGAGTAGACAAACCTATTGCTGCCATTTCATTTGAGAATGTTCTCAAACCATAAGAAATAGAGCAAGAGCAACAAACACTTATGAAAGAAGCTTTTCTTTCTGTTTTTGCTCATCAAGTAGAAACGATTTTTCATGGTTTTCAAGATCCTATGGCCATCCTATTACAGACTTCAGTAAAGGAGCAGTTTGTTTCATTCGTAAGCTCAAGTTTTGGATTCAACTTTTGTTTTCAGCCGCCATTGTTTACATTTGTCTGCCTGCTCAAAAAAGATGTGATCGGAGAAAAATCGGGAAGCCAATTGCTTGATTGGTTGCATTGGCACTTTAGCATCACTTGATTGAGTATTCATTTCAACAGTTTTAGAGTAGGTAGGAGTATGTAAATAAGCTTGTTGATCAGGCATTTTTCAGTTTGAATTTCAGTAGTATGTACAGTTAGATTCTAGCGGTATTTTGTTCAACATCCAGTTGAGAGTAGTTTGCCAGTCCGGTTTTAAAATTTGACGTTCAGTCTCCAAGACATAACAGGATACACGCACGTGTTTTGAAAGCGGCCCAACAAAGAAGGCACCCGGTCTACGAGTTCTGTGCTACCTCACAGGGAGGATAACATCCACAGTTGGAGCCTATGTTATCACCATAACAATTATACATGAAATCCAAAGTTTTAGATTTAGCGGGGGACTAGAGCGATGTAGAGACATGGCGAGATTTGGAGGTCCAGGGCATATGTAATGGCATATGGACAAATATAGCAGGAGCGCAAAGGAAAGGATCCAACAAACCATAGATGTTGAGGCGGCCCAGATCGACGATTGAGACCCGTATCGGGCGGCGAAGCAACACGTAGTTTAATTATCCGAAGGCGGGCCGGGGAAAACCACTGTGGTTTCATTTGTGGACACGTGGCGTCCTCAGAGGTACATTGGGGCAAAAAACGGTTTGCCTAAAACCGTTTCTCCAAGAGCCCCGATGTCACGTGTTCTAATATGTCAAATCAACATTCGTGTGGGGGAAGGTAACGGTTGGTCAAATCACCTCATGTCACTCGTTCAGGTACTTCACATCCGTGCAATGTCAGGTGAACGACGCCGGATAACTAACTCAATGGCTAATCATTCGAAATAGATTGGCCAAGCGTGATGAACCAGCGTACTTGCAAGTAATCTTGTCAGTAATTCATGATTAGAGCTCAATGACCACCAATCTTCAAAATATGGGTGGTGTTATTTTGCTCCAGACAATCGTCATCTCATTCATAAGCAGAGCAATCTCAAACAAGACCTTCACGATTTCCGTAGAGATAAGAAAAACAAAAATCATGTTCTCTGCAAGGTTGAAAGGCATGGATGAAGCCAATCGAACAATATCCAATGAAACAAAGTTTTCAACTAACATGGCAAATTTATCATTGAGTAAAAAAGAAAAGTTGATTGCACAGATATTAGCAAGCAAATTTCATACTGACCCTGCGACAGAACCAGAATCAGGGGTCAAACTAAATCCNCGAAATAGATTGGCCAAGCGTGATGAACCAGCGTACTTGCAAGTAATCTTGTCAGTGATTCATGATTAGAGCTCAATGACCACCAATCTTCAAAATATGGGTGGTGTTATTTTGCTCCGGACAATCGTCGTCTCATTCATAAGCAGAGCAATCTCAAACAAGACCTTCACGATTTCCGTAGAGCTAAGAAAAACAAAAATCATGTTCTCTGCAAGGTTGAAAGGCATGGATGAAGCCAATCGAACAATATCCAGTGAAACAAAGTTTTCAACTAACATGGCAAATTTATCATTGAGTAAAAAAGAAAAGTTGATTGCACAGATATTAGCAAGCAAATTTTATACTGACCCTGCAACAGAACCAGAATCAGGGGTCAAACTAAATCCTGTCATGAGGGATCTAATTATCAACGGGTACGTGGAAGAAACCTACAGGCGAGTTATGAAGAAGAAACGGAGCAAGTGACAGAAGACAGAAACCAGAGCTGAAGCGGTTGAAAGCGTTGCGGAAAATCAACCAGTCTGGTTGGATACTCTAAAAGAGGAAATCGCCAAGCTGAAATAAAACTCTCAGGTAAAATCGAGTACGTTCCAACAAATTTTGGACATGTGGCGTTCAAAGAAAAAGCTTCAGATATGTCAGACCTGTTCGTAACGATCCTTTTAAAATAGGAGAACTGTCGATATACACTACTCCTTTTGTAACTGACCTCTATTTTTAGAACTACGGGGAAGTTTAATCGTTTTGAATCTAATTGTAAATCCTCTCTCTCTCTATATATATATATCATCCCAAGGGTATAGAAGGCATGAGGGAAAGAGGGTCCTGTCCTGGTAGCAAGAAGGTTTTTGTAAAATTATGGAGCTAAACTGAATATATAATGCAGAAGCGGTTTTTGAATTATGTATGAAAAGATTCTAATTGGCAGTGATGAGTTTTGTTTCCGTTCATAGTATGTATTTCTAGTGTTTTTAGATCCCATTCACAATTTCATCTTTTAAATTGGAGAGTTAGAAGTCTGGAATTCATCCGATGATGCTCTAGACTTAGAAATTTAAATTCATGTGATTTTCTTCTTAACTAGGTCAGAATTCATTCAAATATGCTCTGATACAGTGATGTGTTTTTCCCTTTCCTATGTTGCCATGCAAATTTTCAGTTTAAACTTGGACTCAATGCCTCATTTAGCCTTTTCCTCTTGATAGTTCTCAAAATTTGTAAATGCATTGTCCATATTCGACTCCATAGCCCAAATACCATCTCTATTCTCTCAGCAAACCTACGACAAACAAACCAAATCTAGCCACCAATTTCCAAAGAATATCAAGTGACACGAGAGAGCCCTCTCTGAGTTGAATCGGCTAGTGTCTCAGCTCTAAAGTTGGTTGAAACAGTTACCTTTGTCATTTGTCTATTCAGCTGGACAAAATTTACAGAGTGCTAACAGGGACAACATTAACCTTTATTGCATGTGACAACTCCTAAGACAAGAAACATTTCCTATGAGTCATGACTCTAAGTTAGGCATATGTGATGTGATGGATGTGATGTTAGGCAAAGGGGGAACTTCATGAACTGACCCTCATAGTCACATAAGATGATGTATAGGTCTTTCCCTTTCTAGCTTTCAAGAGCTAGGGGTTATGATTGTCATCCACATGAGTGCCTTTAGAGAGGGAGCACTTAGCGTTGAGTTAGCAATCCTTGAGCCTCTTTTTTTGACTACCCATTTTTTTCCTTTTTCTTTATTTGTTTGGTCCCTTTCTTTAGATATGCATTGTTAAGCATTGGACTTGGGAAATTGGGCCTTTTGCAAAGTCCAATAGCTCAAAATTTATTATTTAGCTTTTTATTTTAGTTGCATAAAGCTCGAGCTTTTAGCTCTTTTGGCTTTAGATAGGATTTCTTTGTTTTGGACCTTGCTGTATGACATATGATAAGTCAACCATTAGTAGGAAAAGGATGATTGTGTATGTAAGTGATGGGAAGATGACAAGGTGTGAATATATGGTTGGGGAGAATGGACATGTGACACCTACCTAGGTATCTAGTAGTACAACTCAACTAAAAAATGACAACCCTCATCTAAAGGAAAACTATGACCCACCATGGCACAACGAAGCAAAAGACAAGAATTTAGAGTGTTATGATTCATTATTTGATTACACCATTGTTCACCATGGCCATGAACAATACATGATGCAATATCACCATACATCAGCAAGAATACAAGATATGATAGTATCCAATACATTAAGCATCATCATAATATCATCATACATGACTGAGAATACAAGATATGACAGTATACAATACATCAAGCATCATCATAATATCACCATAAGCAACTAGAGCATTGAGGCGCTCTCATCATGTGTATAAAATCATCGTTGTTCCAAAACCAATTGAACCATGCTAGTATGAAATCATCAAGGGTGGCCATATCCACTTTGTAAGGAAAACCATCATGCAACAAGATCTATGACATATGTGCTCTAAATGACCAATCTGAAGTGCTCACATCAAGTGTGAATTGGAACATCATGCCATTGGAAGAGTGGTGCTCATATTGAAAGCTTTGTCAATGTGATGAAAATCACAAAATTACCTCCCATACAATATGAGGGGTAACACTGGCCATGGGATGTTCATTCTTGAGCTTGGAGTCAGAGGAGGTGCTTCCATTTTTCCTTATGGTATTAGCAGTAAGTTGTAGTAATGAGAAGAAAACAGTCACTCAAATGGCTAATAGAGGAGAATCAACAGCAAGACTCCTACACCTCAATCAAATGGATAACCAAAGTGTTAGGGTTCTACTTTAACCCCCCTGCTTAGATACTTTATTAATGTATGAGGCCACCTTCCTTGAATAAGGCTCATTAAATAGTTAGTTAATAGTCACTGATTCTAATAAAGCGGCATGTTGCCGTCCTGATACACACCTACAAACATGGAGAAGTCTCCAATCCACTTGGTGTGTCTTTGGAGGCACAAACCTGAATCCAGACCCACTGTCACCTCAATCTGGACTCCTTCCGTCTAGTCTCACTCCTATGGAAGCCAAGGGGGGTAGACCTTATTAAACTATGTGAATGTTTTATTTAAAATTCTAGGAGTTAATTAAGTTGTTGATTAATATTACTCAACCCAATGACAAGCAACCAATGCAATATGCAACCTTTCAATGACAAGCAAACCTTTGTTTTATTAAACAACAATTAGACCAGTGCCTAAAGATTATCAAACTCCACTTATTCCAATCTACACAAAAGAAATATAATTTTACAAGAATAAAACAAATTAAGAACTATCTACACAATGAATTAAAAAATAACTTTATACAATTACTTTAAAAGAATGAAAAATGCTTATAAATGAATCAATGTAAATATTTACACATGAAAAATAACTTGCACAAAATAAATAGAATGTAAATACTTGAAAATAAATTGCAAGGAAATGTAAATGTTCTGCAAGTGTTTAGGTTGCTTTGCAGTTAATTTTAAGTTTCTCTTTAGCTTAGTGGTTTAGATGTGAAATGTTGCAAACCTAAGCTATGTGACTACCCCAAGTTCTTATCCCTTAGCAAAGAGGAAATGTTGGGTGCTCAATAAGAAGAACAACAAGGTTCTCCCCTAGCTCCGCAGGTCAAGTCCAAAGTGCTTGAGCGCTCAACAAGGAGGACACTTAGTGCCGTGAAACCGTCCCCGACTTCAACCCCTTCTAACCTCCACAAGTCACCTTATTTTAGTGGCCAAACAATAATAGAAATGAGTGCCTAATTAAACTAACCACTCAATCCTTTGCCCTTTCTTATTACCCAAGATCCACAAAGTGGCAAGGGGAGGGAATACGGGGCAAAGGCAGGGTAAATTTTGTTTACTTTGCAAAATAAAAATAAACTTTACACACTAGCCAACACGATTTTGTAGGATGGCATAGCCACTCACATGCAAGGTGTGGGCAAACAAAAATTACTTAAAATAAATAAGTTAAACAAATTAACCACACTACTTTGGCACAAGGTGGAGGACAAAGCCTTCCGATTTTGTGGCAAAGGTGGACAAAGTTAACTAAAGCAAAAATCATAAAAATATTTCTAATCCTAGATGGCACGATTTTGCAAGGATGGCAGAGTCAAGCACAATGCAAGGTGTGGGCAAACAAGTAAAATTAGTTTACAGATTTTAAACTTGGAAAGAAATAGAAAGTGCAAGCCCAAGAGAGAGACTCTCTTAGGCTTCTTACAATGACTTTAGAAAGTGAGAGAGAGAAGGGCTTTGCACCAAAGCTTATTGATGTTTTCTTGAGCTTTTAATGGCCAATTTTGGGCAGCACCTCCCTTTTTAATAGTGAAAACCTGCACAAAACAACAAACAAAGTTTGTTGGAAAATGCTAAAAATTAAAAAATCACCCAAATATGTTAGTTTTGAGTTAGTATATGTACATAAATTTTTACAATAAAAATCTGAACTTGAAAATTGATTTTTTAGCATGATTTAAGTGATTATGTATGCTAAAAATAGGTAAATAGAAGGGTGAAATTTGAACAGAAAATTATGTGAAGCAAAATGAAGCCTTTGGAGTTCCTCCTCCAAGCTTTGACAACCTGCAAATCTGTAAACCCTTGCTACACAATGAGGCAAGAAGGTTGAATATTTTAAAAGGCCTACAAAATACTTTGCAAACACTAATAAAAACAAATCACATAAACCTATAGCAATACTACTACAGATTTATCCCAAACAAAATACTTTGCTTAGGGTTTTTCAAGTAAAACAATGTGGAGCAAAAATAAACAAAACTTTGCAATATTACCTCACTAAGAGAAAATACCATAGAAGAGTAGCCAAAAGCACCAAAAATGCACCAAGAACATCAAGAGAACACCAAGAGATTCTCTAAAGCTTCACTTTATTGCTCCAAGAAAGGTTACCAAATGACACCAAAATTACAAGAGAAAAATTAGAGAGAATGAGAGAGAGTGGGGAGAGATTTTGGCATAATAGAGTTGCTGTGAAAACTAATGATAAAATGAGGAGAGAGGGCTTCCTTTTAAAGGAGGGAGAGAGGAGAGACCCCTCTTGGATGAATTACAAGTGTCACCCATCCAAGAGAGAGAGAACAAGTCAAGGAGGGTGCACTTTTAGGGTTTTGGTAGTGAGTTAGGGTTTGAGGGGTGAGGTGTGAAGGGGGAAAACCCCTTTCCTCTTGTTCAAACACGAGGTTAGTCTATAGGAAGAGCACACTTGGGGTTTTAGGCATTTTTTCACTTTAATTTTTACTTTCCCCTAGGTTCATGAAGAAATACATGGGGGGCACACTTTTCACTAGGGAGACTCACTTTTGGTTGTTGACTTGGCATGGGAGGGCCTTCTAAGTGGATTTTCACTTTTCCAACTTAAGAAATATATTAGAAATCATTTCCCCACTCTCTCTCATGAATTTAGACATTTTTACAATTTTTTGGCTTTTTACCTTAGCCAATTGTTTGCTGACTTTTGACTGACTTGGACTCCTCTGTAATGTCCCCAATTTGGGACATTATAACTTTACAGAGTGCTATGCCTACCAGAGTAACCAGATAGGGGCGATAGAGAGTTCGGGAAATATTGAGGGGTTTTATTGGGACCGACTTGCATCGTTCATCATCAAGATCCATTCCGCACAACTTGGTTTTGGTTTCGTTGCATTTCGACGATTTTCATAATTTTGAGTTATTATGGGTCATATCTTAATTAATTTTACTAAGAAGGTCATAATGGGAATATTACTTGGAGAAACCTCTTAGTGTAATAGCTCATTACAATCAGGAAGAAGAGCACTACAGGATAAGATGATGAGAAGTGACTTTCAGTGGTCGGAGAAGCCATAAGGATGGATAAATCACTTTTTAGAGGTAAAATGATTAATTAATTAATTAAGTAAGTGATTTAATCAAGGAATAATAAAATAAAGTAAAATTCACTTGGAGGGTAAAGGTCAACAACGAATTAGGGTTTCAACAGTGAATTAGGGTTTTGGAAATCTATAAGAGAAGAGTCAGCGACCTAATTCATGATTATGCAGATTATGACTTGTCATTGAGGAGAGAGGCGCATCTCAGTAGAGATAGTTCAGTGGATTCCAGGAGGAAGACACCAGTTGGTTGATTTCGGTGTTGAGAGACACACCCTAGTCACCGGGAAGATCATTTAGGTCTTCCATCATTCTTCAGCAGCAGTTACACAGTGTTCAGCAGCAAGGGCGCATTCATCCAGAGTGAGGGTGCAGCTTCTGAGAGGGTTTTTAGTCGACTTACCCCATCCAGGGGGAATTCCGATATTTCCCTCCGACCCATTTGAGAGGAGGGCAAGGCGCATCTTTTGCCTGGTTCCTCATCATATTCCGATGGAGGAATCAACTGGGACGCATTTTCCAGACTTGGACGTGCGACACTTTTGGCGGGCACATTTGGTGTTCCAGAGCGATCATCAGACCAGATTCAGGGAAACCCTTCTGACCCATTTCCTAGTAGACCAAGGCGGTTGTTTTGAGACATATCTCGTTCGATTCCGACAGTGGAATCACTAGGACGCATTTTGCCAGAAGAAGAGGGGCGCATTCCCCCAGGGGTATCCATCCAAGGTCCAAA
>JASDQU010295031.1:0-14197 GCA_032191745.1 Picea mariana | reverse complement strand
CAACAGTTCCTTGCTTCACACAAACTTCTCCTTCCTGGATTATGAGACTGTAGATTTGAAAATCACTCACAATCTATCTTGACAAAGTAAAGCTCAAAGCCAACATAGGCCCAAAAAATCCAAGCTACAAAAATTACTCAAACCCAATCAAGCTAATTTTCCAAATGAGAAATCCTCTCCTTTTATAAGATGAAAAGGATAGGGTGAAGAGGTTAGGATGATCCCATGATATCAGGGCCATGACTCAGATCCAAACCAATCAGAGGCCACCTCACCCTCGAAGCTTCTATTCTAGAACTTTTGAGAAATTCCTCTTTTTCCTTCGTACGAAAATCGTCGCACCCTTAACACTGAGAAAACAGCGATGACGTCACAGGACACTATGGTGCAACCTGCGACAACCCTAGATCATTGCACCCTTAACACTAAGAAAGGTGAGACGATCCCTTTTTATAAGGTTTTTGACAAAGGAAAAGCATAATTTTCATCTTTCTGGGAAAATTCATCTTCATCCTTCTTCGGGGATTAAGGCCATTGATCCTTTTTAAGACAAAGGATAGGTTTACATCATTAAAAATCATAGGGGTGACGAAAATAATGTGTAACATTGAGCCCCCCAAAGTATGAAGTTAGAACAGAGTGATAGATGAAATACTTTGTCGAGTGTGTGTAAGGAACAAGGAACATGTCAAACCTACCAATAAACAAGGAAATAATATATCATCATTGAGGTAGGAATTCCCATACTCATAATACAAATAAATCAAATCATAAATGCCAACATGCAAAGATCCATGTCAATTAATACAGGTCATGGCCACCAAACATACACTTGTGGATCCATGCCATTATGACTCAAATCTAGACATAGCCACCAAAAATACATTGTGGATCTATGTGTTAAGGACTCAAATTTGAACATAGCCATGAGACATACACTATGAATCTATGCAACAATACAATATGAATACACTCCAACGCAACTTGAATTTGTCAGAAACGATCCAGGGTCTTCTTCTCCATCACTCTATAGTACGAATCTAACCATGCAAATACATGTGTTGAAGTTGAACATGGTAGAAACCACTTGATTACTGGTCATTAGTGAATATCATTAACAAGTGCGAGGGAAATCACCATTAGTGTCAATGACTCCCAAGGTACTCTAGTACAATCCAACGAATGAGAATTAATGAGCTAAAGTCGAACACTCAGAGAAATCTCCTGATCAAGGGTCAATAATGAAAACCCATTGTTGAAAGCGAGAAAGCCTGCCATTGAGGCATGCAATTTCTAAGGTACTAATTAGTTTCTGAGTATAATTCAATGATAATGAGTTGAATTCAATAGGAAAATACTTGTCGCGGGAGGGCCTTAATGTATCCCCCATCAATGACACAAAAGGGTAAAAATATTTGAAGTAGATCAGAGTAGCAAGTGATTAAGGATTGAATCAGGGATGGCCAACACAATAGAAGGCTTAAGGAATACATAAATGGACGATGCAATAGAAGGATTTTCAGGTTGAACTTCTCTTTGAACATATTGAAGACACGAAAAATGTCTCGGAAACACTTACTCAACAACAGGGATCACAGACCAATTTGTAATCTTATAAAGGAGTATGATCAAGAGACAAGTAGATTTTCCAACCTAGACACAAAGAGAATGAAAGGGTGTCATGTTCAAAAGAGACTCTTTCAAGAATATAGGTTTAGATATATTTATTTCCCGATTTCCCCCCCACCATTTCTAGCGAGTACCTCTTTATTTTTATGCAAGCTTGAGGAGGATAACATATGCTTGTAGATGTAAGCTCATCCTTTGGACGAATCCCTCGAAGTATGTTTAACGAACCCTAGGAAGGAGTGGTTCGGTCCCATATGGGCCTTTCAATGTTTGTTTTACGAGTCCAAAGAAAGTAAACTCAATGGTCTTTCATATTTAGAGAGTCTGAAAAATACTTAAAAAAAAATCCAAAATTTCCTTTTTCATAAATTAGTCTGACGAGACCGAAAAAGAGATAAACTACCATTCACAAAACGTTTTCTTCAAATAATTTAACAAGCATGAAAAGAAAAATATCACTCGACAATATTTTTATGTTTAGAGAGTCTGGAAAGAGTTTAAAGGGAACTCTAGGGGGTTCCTTTTTCGTATAACCTTTACGAGTCTGAAAAAGTGATAAAAGTTTACTCAATTACATTCTCATGTATTTACGAGCACGAGAAAGAACAAATACTAAGCTCTGGATTGTTTTCATTTTTACGCAAGCTTAAAACAAAACAAAACTATGCTTGTGATAGATTTTATTTTTACACAATCTTAAAACTAAACAAAACTATGCTTGGACCTGGTTTCATTTTTACACAAGCTCGAACCATATGAAACTATGCTTGAGGTAGGCGGTTTCATTTTTACACAAGCTTGAACCAGAGAAAACTATGCTTGCGACTTCCCAATGCATAATCTAGGGATGGTTGGTACTTAGCCCCCAACTTAAGAAGTTAGCGGCTCAACTTCAGCAGGAAGTCCAGAGGCTGAAAGCATTGCCCCCTAATATTTGGTGCATCCAACGACATAGGAGGATGAATAGAAGCTTCAAATACCACACGTAAGAAAGTACTTGACTCAAACAGAGAGGGGGGGGGAAATCTATTTCATTTTTTAACGGGGTTGTCGCAGAGATGCAAAAACTATCGTTGTAAGATTTGTTTCATTTTTTAATGAGGTTTCCACAGAGATGAAAAACTATCCTCATAGCTGGTTTCATTTTTTAACGAGCTTGAAATTAGAAAACCATGCTCAAAGATTCTCTTCTTGATCACGGCTTCCAAGAGGACAGTGCTCTGGAAGGACACCATGTCAGGGAAAAAACTCGGTCATGGCCTCCAAGAGATCTTCACTCGATGGAAGAAACACACTCTGGAAGGAACACATGTCGAGGGTCATGATAGGGGTAAGGAGATCAGGCTCCAATAGCCCTACCAAAGAGATGACCATGTCAATTACTGGATCCAAGTCATAAGAGATTGAGCTTATAGTGAGAGGCTCATATTTATCGGCAGCTGAAGGCATGGGAGACAACGCCACATAATTGACCTATGGCAGGAGCGATACCGTCTATATATAAGAACTGTTTAGGGAGGTCATTGGGTTGAAGGTCAAGTCAGGACCAACAAATGAAAGTTGATCAATAGTCACCACTCATCCATCGTGTGGGAAAGATATCACACGAAAAAGAGTGGACACAATAGCTTTCATGGCATAGACATAGTTTCACTGAAGGAGTAAATCAAAATCCAAGGGGTCTTGGAATACCATGACATCAATAAAGACATTTTTCCCTACCAAAGTTACGGAAAACTGAGAAAGGGTCCCTAAAGGTTGAATATTTCTTCTGTTAAAAGATAACAGATTTTGGGTAACCAACACAATATGAGGATAACTGAAAGCTTTCCAAGCAATAGAGGACAAAATACTAGCGGATGAACCATCGTCTATCTGCGTCTGAGGAACGTCCTGAACACAAACATGTACTATAATCTTGAAAGGAATGTGAGAGGGAATACGAGGTCCAATTATCACACCCCTATAAAAAAGGATGGCCTCATTACTTGGAGGAGGTTCCACGGGAGAAGGAGGAATGCCTCCTAGCACGGTAGATTTTGTATCAACGAGAAAAATGTGGGAAGAATCAGGTTTACTCTCTAGAGGGAGAGTAGGATTGAATGATGACGAGATCAGATCAACCACTTGGGTTTCATTCTCCAAGGGGAGAATGGGGTCTATGGGTGGAAACAGATCGATCACTTGAGTTTCACTCTCTAATGAGAGAGTGGGATCGGTCGAGGATGAAATCAGATCGACCACTTGGTTAACTGGTACAACTAAGGACGTGACCTGGTTGACTACCTAATCAACCAGACTGACCAATGAAGGGACCATATTGATCATTCCATCAACTATAAGTGGGTCGAGAGTAAGCTTGTGATAAGCAACTGGAAGTTGAGGCTGGGAAACAGTCATGTCTTCCAGTAATTTCGAGGCTTCGTCCATATGAGGGAAAAGGTGAGTTTGATGACTCCCTCTGCATAACATACACGAGAAATTGACTCTACTTTTCTTCTTCCTAATGGTATCCTAACTAGTTGATGGGAGGTCATCAACATGTTGTTCAGAGGTTGATGACATGGGATGGCGAGGGCATATATACCATGCTTCTATAACCTTGGATAGACCAGGGAAATCCTTAATAAGATGGTTACCCTTACAAATCATGCAAGGGTACTTGGGCTTACGTGTTTGGGTTGTCTTGGGAACATCAACACTCCTAGAATGATCATCAATAACTGGTTGGTTTCCAACATGTCTAGCAGCGGTTGGAAGTTTGGACCCTTGTTTATTTTTCTTCTTCTTATTTTTCATTTTCTTCTTCTTCTTATCCACTGAGTTACTAGATTCAGATCTTTCACTCGGCGAAGAAGATGAAATGGAAGAATACATTGCAAGTGGAGAAGGTAAATAAGATCTTACCAGTTAAAAAGGTGAAGGATCAACATGAGGTTGATGCTCCTAGGGGGAAGTACTTAATATCGAAGCACTTGTTGCATTCGGGATTACCTGAGTGGAAAACAACCATATCGGTAATCCAATTGTGAGATCTAGAAGGCTCAAAGTAGTAATGTGAGGAGGACCAATGTTTCTGTAAGAAGGAAAAACAAAATGTTCCCTTGGCAAAGGGGTTCTTTCATTGGTCGTTCCGAGAAATGACACCATTAAAAACAGATCCAACATAAAGTCGGCTAGGGAAAACAAATAGCACACGCTAAAAATCTAGGAAGCAAACAAGCAAACAAAACCTTCTTACAATGAATGCACTAGTTGGTGATGAAATCCAATGTCTTGGGAACAATGTAAGAAGGGGCTGAGATAGAGCGGGTGGAAAAGTTACATTGATGACCTGCTTAATGGACTTACACCTTGGTGGAAGCTCCCACACATAAAAGTGGGTATACCCTCCAAGGAGCCTGAGTGAGTTTGGCCAACGTCGATTACAGGTACCATGAAAACTTTCCCCTCCACAGTCACCTTGTGTAAAAACCCTAAAGAGATAGGCTACTAAGGTTACCAATTACGAAAATGATGTATGGGGAAACATTCTACATTCCAATCCACACGCAAAGGAAGGGTACCTAAGCCTAAAATCAACTTGACAAGGTCCCCACAGGATTTTCTTCTCAAGTGACCCCCAATAATACACGCAAATTCTACACTAAGACCAACAAAGCAGGGTGAGTAACTCTGCTAGTCCTAATGTGACCTCATGATTGACCCTTATGTTAGAAGGGATTCCCAGTACAAAATGTAGCAAGTGGATTTAAACTCTCCCTATCACAAGATACTATGTTTGTTTGCAACTTTGGAAAGTTATCACACCTATTCCAAATCCCTACACTCTAAGCTAATGTAGGTTTTCTACCAGAAAATATAAAAATGTCTAATCAATTTTTATAAGTGCTTTATTTTGAGGTTGTTTTTAACTCAAGAGGAAAAATGACGTGGACTAAATAATGTTTTGAATGACTCTAAACAATGCAAATAAATGAGAATGTAAATATTTCACTTCAATGAAAGCTATATTACGAGAAGGAGAAAACATTTATCATTCCCAGATGCACAATGTCCCAAAAATGTTATTAAACTCATCAATATTAATATCTTCAAGAAATGAGCCAAAGAGACTGTACACCAATACACGATTCTTGCCCCCCCCAAAAAAAATGCCAAAAAACATGCAATTTTGCTACTTCAAATGAAAAGATGCCCCCAACCTAATGCAAAGCAAGAAATTAAAATTTATGTTTCAAAGATAGCTAAAAGAAATAGAAAATCTCTCTAAAACAAAGCAACCCAAACAAATTTTCTCTTTTAACATGAACTATTCAATAAAATAAAAAGAAGTTCTTTCACCAAACAATTCTAAAGAAAAAACAATGCTTGGTAACTGAAAGACACTCAAAGCAAGAGATCAAATCTTTCAAAAGCACACAAGCTAAAACAAAGAAAAGAAGGCTAAAAGAATATTCAAATATTTTTGAGAAGACTATAATTAGACCTAACAAATCACCCCAAACACTTATCACAGATTTGGGCAAGGAAAGCCACCAAAAACTAAAAATTTTCACAAAATCGTCGCGGGCTACCAGCCAACATAGTGCGACGATCCTAGATCAGCGTGGGCTAGAGAACAATACAGTGCGATGATGTCGCAATGTGGATAATAGGCAGAGTGTGTCGATCCTAGATCAACAGACTGTCTCTCAAGGCATGTTGTGACGATCCTAGGAACAATGGAAAAAATAAAAAGCATGATGTTTTCTAGTGAAATTAAACAATCAGAGAGTCAATCTGGATCTCCTAGTGACTCAGAAAATAGAACCCGGGCAATCAAAGAAAGAAAGAAAGGCAAAATAGGAAAACAATTTGTTCCCCAGTATGGTCACCATTTTTGTTATCAGATTAATTGGTAAATGTGGACACAAACATATCTCCCTAGTTTCACCTCGAAACTAGAACAAAACAAGATAGAATATAAAACTTTCCCTAAGTTTTAATTACCAAGCATATTATATAACAAGAGATAAATGACATACCTTTTAAATGTCATTTGTCCTCACTAGTGTCATCCTTGTTTTTTTCCAAGGCTTATGGTATGTTGTACCTATAAAAATGAAACAAGCCAACGAAGTGAAAGCAACAACGTATACTCAACAAAACATATGTATGTGATCAAGGAGTCATACAATAAAATAATACCAATTTTATGGGAAAGAAATATATAACTATATTAAAGATATGAAAAGGAGAATACAACCAATGCCTTGATGTTGTAAGGTCCATTCCAATAGTTCCTTGCTTCCCACACACTTCTCCTTCCTGGATTCCGAGACTGTAGATTTGAAAATCACTCACAATCTATCTTGACAAAGCAAAGCTCAAAGACAACATAGGCCCAAAAACTCCAAGCTACAAAAATTACTCAAACCCAATCAAGACAATTTTCCAAATGAGAACTCCTATCATTTTATAAGATGAAAAGGATATGGTGAATAGGTTAGGATGATCCCATGATATTAGGGACGCGATTCAGATCCAAACTGATCGGAGGCCACCTCACCCTCGAAGCTTCTATTCTAGAACTTTCGAGAAATTCCTCTTTTTCCTTTGTACAAAAATTTTCGCACCCTTAATACTGAGAAAAATGCGATGAAGTTGCAGGCCACTGTGGTACAACCTGCGACGATCCTAGATCGTCGCACCCTTAACACTAATCAAGGTGTGGAAATCCCTTTTTCTAAGGTTTTTGACAAAGGAAAAGTATAATTTTCATCTTTCTAGGAAAATTCATCTTCATCCTTCTTCAGGGATTAAGTCCATTGATCCTTTTAAAGACAAAGGACAGGTTTACATCATTAACAGTCATAGGGGTGATGAAAATAATGTGTAACACCCCATACTATTTCCCTGAAATATAAGTGTAGACCAATTGTCACTACCACAATCACTACAACTTTCACTTCCACTGTCACATCAACTTGTAACCTTTCAACCTCTCACTGTACCCAATAACATGTACCAACCTTATTCAAATATTTCCTACAAATCCATGACTTGTCTATGCTACAACACATAGATGTTTTTGGATCTCTTTACTGCAACTCGTGGATGTCAATGCCTCTCTTTTCTGCAACTTGTGGACTACTACAAAACTCTCCCAGTTTCACTATTACTGTCACATCAACCTCTGTCACAACAATCTGACCAGCCAATCACTATCTCATCCATGAAACTAGATCCACTCTCATCTGCATGCAACTCATGCCAATATCACCAAGATTATATCTCAAACCATATTCTCAAAAAGACCAACACATGTCTCTACCAAGCATGTACCATGATCACCATATACCATCAACCATGTACCATACCATGTTCCAACCATGCACATCAACCATGTACATCAATCATGTACATCAACACCATACCATGTACCAATATTGTACCATACCATGGATCAACCATGCACAATAACAAGTGTCTCAACCACATACCATATCATGCCATACACCATATGCCAATAAACCAATATATGAACCAGCAATTTATCTCACCATGTAGACCTCAACCAATATGTACCATGCATCCAATGATGTGCCTCAAGTCATAAACCAAATCTCACAAACACATGCCTAAAGCATGCTCCTCAATATCACCAAGATGCAACGTCATAACACAATATACCAATCCTCAATTATGCACCATAACATGTAACCAAACCATACACCAAGATAGCCAATTATGCTTCTAATCAATGTACCATAACATCACCAAGATGTACCATACCATCATGTATCATTAATATGTACCATACCATAACCAAGCATGTAACCCTTAAGACTTACCTCTAATCTTGTAGCTAACCTAATATTCTGTAGCACAGACCTATAGCTTCCTCACTGACCTCAACAACCAATAATCAATATCCTCCTTTCAACCTTTCACAAGATTTTCATAGATCCGTGCATTTCTCTTCTACAATCCATGGATATCTTTAAATTCCTCTACTGCAACCTATGTACATCCGTTCCCTGTTGACCTAAAACTCACGGATACCTCATAAACTAGGGTTACTCAATCTTGTTGCAACCCCGAGACTTTCACCTTTGACCTTCCTTCGTAACCTCAAAACAATTCCGCTACAAACTTATCAAAAGATCTCAATACTAAACCATAACAAACACTAAATAGATATTCAATTGTAAGTGTATGTGTGTACTTATGAGAGACTCCTTAAGGTGTTTATATACTTTTTCATAGTAACCTCTATCCTTACTTTAGGGATTTCTTTTTGCAACCACTTTACCCTTTGACTAAGACTTGTAACCATCTAGGGGCTTCTTGTCCACTCTTCAGGGCTTCCAGCCTTACAATACCATACCACATATCACTGAAAATGGAACCACATGTACTATCCATATATTTTAGTCTTACCAACAATTACATTGTCCTTCTTGTTCATATTCCTTAATAAACTTTGGGTCCCATAACCACACTTCTGGGGCTACATGTAGACTTCATCAAATGTACCCAACTAACTCATCATCAATCTCAATCATACAGATGTTAATCAACTATTCAACATCTCTGGACCTCTCCAAGGGTTGACATCAATCTCTAAGGGTTGACATCAATATCCAAGATCACTTTCCAAGGGTTGACATCAATGAAAACCAATTGTCCAACAAGTTAGCTCCAAAATTAAAGGAGAAAAGTGGTTGCAACAAGAAGTTACAGGTTGTCCCTAAAGTTAAGTAAAGGATTTTATTTGGAAAGTATAAATACACATCATGAAGCCTCTCATTTATATACAAGCAATTTCGTTGAATATCTATCAATTGAGCAAGTGATCTTGACTAATCTGAAGTAGTGAAGAAAGGGCGAAGGTGAAGTCTCGGAGACACAGAGGAGAGCGAAGGGTTTATGAGAAACCCTAATTTAGCTAACCCCCATAGGTAAGGATTAGGGAATCTCATGAGGCACCCCTGTGGGTTGACTAGTTCTCATCACGCGAGGCACCACTAGTTGCATGGGTTAGTCCCGCGAGGCTGAGTCATATTTCAGAAAGATGCTCATCCCTGGATATTGAAGCTGATAAGGCCTGAATGTTTGTGATATGATGAAATAGGTATATTACAAAATCAGAGGTATTTTTTTATATGTGTTTTGAGGTTCATGTCTTGATACATTCTTGAGGCATGTTTTGTAGATTTGGGAATATGTTTTGAGGCATATATTGGATGTATGGTATATTTTTGGTACATGGTTTGAGGCACATATATTTAGGCATATTGTTGGTATATATCTTGGACATATTGGCATTTATCTTTGTCACATGGTTAAGTTACATTTTGGGATACTTGGATACGTGGTTTGAGGCATGTATTGGAAAGTTGTTTGAGGTATATCATTTATGAGTTGGCATATGCTTGAAGGATATGGTTGGTTGCACATTTTGGATGTTTTGGAACATGTTTGAGATACATATGTTGGATGGTTTGTCACATGCTTTTGGCATATGGTTTGAGGAGCATCTTGGATATTGGGCACATGGTTTGAGATGTACTTTGGTATATGTTTACATATCTTGATACATGGTTGATGGATGTTATGGTACATATATTAAATAGTACATGGTTGTTGGATGTTATGGTACATGTTTTGGTACATGGTTGATGGATGTTATGGTACACATCTTAGCACATGATTGGTGATCTTGGTATATGATCTAAGTGAGTGGTTGTAGCTTCCTTCAAGTTGGATCCTGTAAATATGGGGTTGGAGTCTCCTTCCAGTTGGTGTTGGAGAATTTAGAATTTGGTGCTTCTTATGAATGTAATCTTTTGATATATAATAAAACATTCTGTAGTTTTCTCCCATTTGGGTTTCCATGTAAAATTATGGTGTACTATGTATTTGTTGTTATGATGTGATGCATTGTTTATGGTTATATGTTTATGATATATTGAATGAAATCATAAGTAATAATTGATTGAAAAAATTAATGATTACATGTTCTCATTAAAAGTGGTAAAATGTGTTCAATATTGATTCACCCCCCTATCAGTATTGGTGAATATTCCAACAAGACACTTGTGGGTCTACTCCCAAAATGAGGCGAGTACCATGTCGTACCTGAGGCTGACAGTCTTCAATTTTCCTAACCCTTCCCCCCATGCTTCCATTAAGGTGGGGAGTTGGTGGCTCAACTACCAGGCCTCTCTACATTAACTAATTTCTTTGGAATAGGGGAAAAGAGGGGATTTCATCAGAAAAACTATTTTTTATAGGTAAAGTAATTCCCCAAACCCCTCCCCAGATTTCCTCTAGTGGTATCATGGCCATTACTTCAAGGATTCCCCCTTTAGTCAGCTTGCTATAAACTCTCATTAAACAAGAATGTAATATATTTTCTTTCAATCATAGTCTTTAGTTTATAACTTGTAATTACAGGATGGGGGAAAACGAGTTGTTACAAGGGGTGTAATGTGTAAGGGGTTAGTGTGCAATGGGACATAATCTGTCTGGGGACAAAATCAGTGGGGCCAAGTACATGGGGATGTTAAGTGCATGAGAGAGTCATTCTAGTTATGAGGCAACATATGCTTGATATGATATTTTTGAGGGGTTGAGGAGCTTTATGGGTTGATCATGATGTTAGGGGTATTAAGCACTAGGGGGTGTAGTGTCTAAGGGGTGGGAGGGGTTAGTATGAATTTGGGAGTATTTTTTTTAGGTCCATAATGGTGGGCGAAAGTACATGGAAGGGGGTTATTATATGAGGGGGTATTTGTAGTTATGGGGTAATGTGTCACAAGGGTTGTGTTGTAAAATGTTGAGGTGTCTCAAGGGTCAATTATGGTGTGAGTGGCCTTAGGGGATAGGGGGTGTAGATAGTTATAATTATATATAAAAGATACTTACAACATTATGATAGTACCTTTTATGTCATAAAATATGTTTTTATGTATGAAATTACCATTGACATGAATAATCGCATTCCCTTCATATGGTATTATAGAGATAAAAGTGTTATTGTCGCCAGATTTAGGGTTTTGAGTGGGAGGTTATAAAGTTAGATAGAAGAGGAGGTTTGTTCATTGTTGGAGAAGAGTAGCCTTCTTAATCTTGTTTCTTACCAAGGAATGTAGAGGACCATACTTTTTGATTGATTTTATAGTATGTGTTATGCATATTTCATTATCATTTACAAATTTTCCATATTTGAATCCCCTACCTTTTTTTTCTTGTATTTTATCCCCAAGAATACGATATCTCAACTATATGATCGAGTTTTAAGAGCACAAGTATTTTTTTTTAATGAATAAAAGAACAAATTTTATATTACCTAATAAAAAATGTTATGTCTTGGTGGGATAACTCGATTGATTTAGTGCTTTGAGCTTCATGTAGGAGGTCAAGGGGTCGTTCCCCTAGGCTAGTTTCCTCTATTGTGAGCCTCACACAATGCCCCTATTGGGTTATGCACCTATAATCAATGTTTATGATTTTATACTGGGTATCATTCACGAAATGCAGGGAAGTGCTCGAGGTATTCCTTGAAAAAAAAATTAATTAGAAAAATTACATATGACAAAAATATATAGATCGATCTGTATCCTTGTCCAAGAATATCAAACATAGATGATATCCTAATATCCCTTAAGTGTTACCATAATATTATAAATTTCTTTGTATAAATAAGGAGTTAGGATCATATTTCCAATACAGGGGTTGGGATATTAATTGACGGGAAAAATAGTTGGCCCTTATTTTGTTGTACTAATGGTATCCACGTGAAAGAGGAAATGAATAATATACTTATATCCACTTGTAATGTAAATATTTTCATTTCAGTATCACGACATGATTGGGACATAAAATGTAACAAACATTAGTCAGTGATCCTCGACATCCTTCCCACCATTCAAACCATATGTTCCTCATTCTAAAGGATTTGTTTCAACGTGAGATGTAGAATAGTTTCTTAGAAAAAAAAATCCAATTCGTGGAGAATATGTTCCAATCCCCCTTGAAATTGTACAAACTTAAATGAAAACATAGTATTGGGTTTGTGAGAATGTCTAATCCTAGGGTGTTAGTTTCTTTCATCTTATCAATATCTTGTTGGTACTAAGGTTATTGTTGTAAAGAATCCACCTTTAAAGTTGTCAAATGTTGATTTTGTAGCTTGACCATGCATTTTTATGTCTAGTATCACTAAGTTGGAGATGCTTTAATAAATCAAACTTCATAGGAATATGGAATTTTAGATTGATTGACACTCTAATTTTCCAATAGCCTCATTTTTTTTATAAAAATAGTGATACATGTCAATGTAAAATGTCTACATGGAATCATATCCCTATTTTTCTATTTAATTCTTGCTATAGCAACATTAATTTTGTGACCGAATATTTGGTTTTTTTTTGCAGGTTTTAAAAAGCAAAGAACCATGTCTAATGATTCTAAGCATATATGCAATCCATCTCATATGAGAACATTTCCATTGTCTTATTTTATCCAATTGTAAGACTTTTATTTATGCTAAATATATTTTAGTTATGATGTTTGTTTTGTAATATTTATTTCTATTAATTTAAATACTCATTGTGGGCCTAATGGTTAAGAACATGTGTTTCCTCTTAAGAGATCACAGGTTCAAATCCAGAGGGGGGTAGGGTATGTATACCTTCGTAGACTTTACCAGTCAAATCGTTGGGCGGAGGGGGGTCCCTTGTCCCACAAACAAGGGGGTCTCATACACCAATTTGGTGTGTTGGCTTGGTCGTGACCTTAAAAATAGATTATTATTATTATTATTATTATTATTCATTTCCATTAATTTAAATATTCATTAATGCATTTTATAAATATTTTGTAGATACCAATTCAATCCATATCAATAATAGAATCCAAAGAATCTACCTATACAATGTCAAGTTTCTAAAGCATGCAAGAAAGTTTCTAAAGGACATGAGTGTGGAAGAGGACATGTGTAGGGATGAGGATGTGGTCTTGAGGAACATGGTCATGAAATGCCTTCACCAAAGATACGCCAAGGTGAGAGATAAATATCCAAAGTATAGAATAATTATAAAATAATCTTATAAGGGATCATTTGGATTCTTTATGATGGCAATTGTTAGTACCACATATCACAATCAAGAGGTCAAAAGAAAACCTAAAACTAGAGTATCAAGAATTTGTGTTGATTAATTGATTTCAAGTGGGGAAAAACTAAGATACTACACACACCATATGAGATGGATATGTTGATCTTTTGAACCGTTGAAAAATAATAGAAAACCTAAAACCAAAGTATGAAGAAATTGTGTTGATCAATTGATTTCTATTCTTTTAGGTTTTCTATTAAACCTAAAATAATAGAAAACCTAAAACTAGTGTATCAAGAATTTGGGAAAAACTAAGACACACCATATGAGATGGAGTGTGATGGATATGTTGATATTTTGAACCATTGAAAAATAATATATAAAAATTAATTTGACTATTAGTTGTATACAATATGACCACCTTCAAAGCCACTTCCTTAGGTTAATGAAGAATTTTCTTT
>JASDQU010295027.1:0-14197 GCA_032191745.1 Picea mariana | reverse complement strand
CTGGATAAGGCAGAAACCAAGTAATATTATTTTCTATTTTCTTTCTCATTAGAAGGGATTTTCTGATTTCTTTTGGATTCATCATCCTCAACAGTTGAGGCATGATGTTTCCCTTTCCTTGGATATTTCTTTCTAATCCAACAATCTTTAGCAAAATGACCCAACTTATTACAACTAAAGCATTTAATCTTAGATGTATCAATATTCTTGCCTTTGAATGTACCTTTGTTGTTTGGCTTCCTCTGAGAGCCTTTATGGAAAGTGCCTTTCTTATTTCCCTTGAATCTTGATGCTAAAGTTGAGTGCTCTTCTTTTGTTGGCTCTCTCTTGCTAGTTGTGCGACTCTCCTCCTGGAATGCCATAACCTCTCAAACGTGGGCTGAATCTCTCTCCCACTTACACTGGATAAGAAGGTCTCCCATGAAGAAGGAAGACCGTAAAAAATTGACTGCACTAAATCATCATTGTCCACTGTGACCCCTGTGACCAAAAGATGATCTCTGATCTGGGCTATCTTAGAACAGAGAGATGCCACTAATTCACCTTTCTCCATCTTCAAATACTTAAGCTTGTGATTAAGTGTTCTCTTATGACTTGGAGCCCGTTTCTCATATAGATTCACCAAGGTATCCATACAGTCCTTGGCAGTCGTTAACGAAGTCATTGCATGCATTATAATGTCTTTGACTGAGTAAAAAATGATCCACTTGGCCTTTTCTTGACTCTTCCTGAAGGCCACCCTTCCTACATTATTCATGGGTTCCTCCACCCCTGTGGTCACATATTGTTTAAGATCATGCTCTTGCAAGATATTTGTTATTTGGAGCTTCCACACATTGAAGTTGGTAGCTCCTTCGAGCCTATCCTCGGCCCTGACTGAAATGGAAGATGCCATGGACCTCACACTAGAAACTTAACCAAGCTAGCTTTGATCTGTGTGTACCTTCTGTTGCACTTCAACACGTTTAACACACCCTAAGCTCTGATACCATGTTGAATTATGAGCTTGATTTCTTATGCAGATTAATTCTTTTATTTTCTTCAACACTTTGATTCTAACTTAATACACTTCAACAATACCAAATCATAACCGAATAACAATAACTATGTAGATAAGTAATCATGCACATCAACAACACATATGCCTTGGGGAAACCCTGTACAGGGAGAAATACCCCAACAAACGATATTCCTTTATTGCATTAATAAAGCTCATCACTTGCATGCTCACCATCTTCCGAATCAGATTCAAAACTCAAATCTAAACCATGATATGAATGAGTGGACTCATCATCTCTGATGTCTGGTGCATGCAGAAGTGTCAAGGTATCTGCATATGGCTCCTGTTGCTGCCTTTATACACACCTGGGCTATCGTGGAAGAAATCTTCAATCCACTTAGTGTGTCCTTAGGGGCAAGTTTCGAGTTAAGGCACTATCATCTGATCCTCGACTCCTTCGTCTAGGCCAACTCCTAGCGAAGCCAAGGGGGGTAGTGCCTAACAAAAATACTATGGTTTTAAGCTAATCTAAGCAAAAGAAACCACTCTAGGAGTTTATTAAAAAATAAAACATTTTAAGTAAAGCATTCAACATTCATTCATTCAATAGATAAGATAAGTATTGATAACAAAAAAGATGTCCAACCATAGAAGATGCATGCGCAATAAAGTAAAGGATACAATATTTGCAAGGATACAATATTTCCAAGTAGTTAAGACATTATTAGACAATCACCATATCATGAATGAAATACTGCTCATAAAGAAAAATGTTGTGAAACATGAGACCAATGCCTTAAAAGTATCGTGGGCAGTTGTTGAACGCGTGTTTTATTAAGTTTTTATTGAAGGTAGATTAATGAAAATGTGTGGCCTCTTTAGAGGCTTTCTCTTTGTTTGGAAATATGCTGAGAATTTATCGAAACCCCAAGGCTTCACCAATAAGTTCAATGAAGGTGTCAAATGTCCAACACGGGGAGAACCTAGATCTCAAAGTTCCCGTTTGACTTCACACACTCCTTTCATGCAGTTTCCCTCGCATTAAGATAACTACTATCAAGATTTCCCTAATTAAAGCTACTCCACACTAACCAACCCCGGTTCTGATGAATCCCAGGATCGAGCTAGGCTCGCAAGGGTTTAGAGCATACACCGAGAAGATGAGGGGAAGGTTTATTTTAAATCAAGAAAACACTGAAAGAGGAATGCAAAAAAAGATGAAATGTTTTCTAATTACTAAATGCGAAAAGGAAAACTAAACTAGCAACAAGATTACTTTGCTTAAATGAAATTGAAAGTTGTGATTGCTTGACTGGTTAATTTCCTTAGATTGTGTGTTTTGAAAGCATAAAATCAAGAAAATCATAAGGAAATAAAGCACACAACCACCACCGATCCCCCTAATGGTGATGACGAAACTGGGCACTAGAGGCCCGCTTTTATTAATTCCTATTACACTTGAGAAACTAAGTTCTCTTTTTTCCCTTTTTATGAAATTTGGATCCTTATAGAATGGATCAAATTATTAGAAAATTACAAAAAGACTTTCTAAAAGTCTTGGTCTTCAAAGGGTCCAACTTGGGGTAGAATTTCTTCAGCTTAGCTTTACTTTTTCCAGAGTTCCCCCTTGTTTTGTAACAGACCTTCTAAAAACCAACAAAGAAAAAGATTAGAAGATGATAGAAAACACTTTAAGAAACTAAAAATAAAATGAATAAACTTAACCAAATTTTCTTGATATTTTCTTATGCAAGAAAACAATTTTTTTAGGGGTTTTTAGAAGAGGTTAGAGGACTCTTGGTTGCTTGAATGCCCCAAACTATTCCAAATTGAACAGAGCTTCTTCTTGGTTGTCCAATAATCTGCAAAATCAACAATAAGAATACCCCAAAAGATGCTCAAAATGATTTGGAACAACTTAGGGGATTGATCAAAACTACTTGAAAAAATGAAACAAGAAACTAACAGCTTCAAACTAACAAACTTTAATGCTGATTTTTTGCTTACTGTTGGACAACAAGTAACTAGGCACTTGAACTGATAGATATAACAATCCAAAACAAATGGAAAAGATCAAACTTTACCCTTTAAAAATATAAGAAAAATCGCTTAATGAAAGGTGATGTTTTCTTGTGTTAGATATAGATTCGTTAGATAAACTTTAAATAAAAATCAGATCTCGAAATCCTATGCATGCATAAGAAAAGTTAAAGATTTATCCTTAGAGATTAGATTGAAATGCTTGCATATAGATAAAGTAACCAAGAAATTAAATATTAGAAGAGTGAGAAAGAGAGACAGAAAGCCTTTCTTCAAGACTTGAATCTTGGGCTACAGGGTCTTCCAGTGAAAGGATGAGGGACTCATTCTCAAAGGATCTTGAAGTATGTGGAATATTGCGCTCAAATCAACCACCACTTCAAGTATGAGGACCTGGAATCTTGATAAACCTATATATAGCTTGTTAAATATCAGTGTTCCCTACACATGAAATCTAAATAACATGCAATTAAGCAAAAATAAGATGCAAATTATCAATCGCATATGTAAAGTAACAAAATATATTAATATCCAAACTAGTTAAGAAGATCTTTCCTATTGAGTGATAACACCCCTATCAATGCCAGCATACAAATTGAAACGCATGTAAACACGATACATTTAGCTCATAAATTTAGACCATGAACATCAACATCCACACAATGCTACCATCCACCATGTGACCTCCAAAGTCTTATTTATTCAAACTTGAAAGAAAGTTACAAATATACAATATAATAGCATAATCTCTTTCCACCAGGCTCTGACTAACTCAAATGAGGAGGGTCAACCTTCCTCTATAGTGAAAAAGGTGAAGTTTCCATGAGAAGGGTGCATGGCAAGAGAGGGAGTGCGCTTAGCTAAGTGAGGGATGCACATGAGTGGAGTGGGCATAGAGTTGAGTGAGTGGTGGGTGGGGTGGAGTGATGTGAGGGTGAGTCAGAGAGAAGTGAGGGTGCGGGGGAGTGTAAGTGGAGTGGTAGTTGAGGGTGAGGGTGAGTGGAACATTGGGATTAGCGGCCCCTCTTGCAAGTGCGCCATCTAAGAAGGGAAGTGTGCCTAACTTTATAGGGATATCCAACCACTTGCCATGTCACTCAACTAAGGTGCCCTCCACCCTAGTTGACTTTCCACACAAGCCTGAAACTCCAGACACAAGGAAACATGTCCCCAACATGTTTGTTAAAATTTAGCAAATTTAATTAATTTGTCATTTTTACCTTTTTGAGAAAAAAATTCAATTTTGATTGATTAAAATCACTTTTTTGCCTCAACAAAGGGGGAAATAGGGTTTAGGAGGTGCTCTGGCCTAGAAAATGAGCACAAACATGGCATATGACAACAACTTATGCCACTTTTATGACTTTATTGACTCTTACAATTAAAATTATCTGTTTTACGAAAAAAAATTTATTGACTAAAAACTTAAAAAAAGTCCTAGGGGGGACTTAGCGCAATTTCCATATGACTCGTTAGACATGACTTAGCATGAATTCATATACATTTAGACACTATAAATTGGTTATACCATGACAAGGCCTAACCACCAATACATACTCCAGCTTTGGAGGTGATTGTGAGTGAAAAAACTTGGAAATTATTAATCGTCTAATTTCTTAGGCCATAAATAATTAACAAGTGAAAAAAAATAATCTAGAGTACGTACTCCTGCTCAGATCTTAGATGGAAAATAGTATTTTACAACTTTCATGCTCAATTCATTTATTACAATGCCCCCGGATGGATGGAAATGCAGAAAAAGTTGGTCAAATAGACCGACTGAACTTCTGAACTTTGAATTTTGAACAAGGAGTTGTTCAATCTTTGGCGACTCGCTAGAAGTTCATCCTAGTGCAACTTGGTGGATAACATATCCAATGGTGCATGCAAGGGACTTTCCTCAAACTAGAGACTTCGCTCAACAATGAGCTTGTCTGTTGAGGAATCAATCAGTCGGTAACCCTTCACACCATCAAGATATCCCACAAATATGCATGCAATACTCTGTGGATCTAATGCTTTCCTATTTTCAGAGGGTATGCAGGCCCACACACATGATCCAAATATTCAGAAGTGGGTGAGTTCTGGTTTTTTTCCGCTCCATGCCTCAAATGGAGTCTTGTCCTTGACAAATCTATGACAAGATCTGTTCTAATTGTAGTTAGCACAATTAAGTGCCTCGGCCCAAAGCTTGGAAGGTAGAGACCTTGCATGCAACATGCAAGTGGCCATCTCTTTGAGGGATCTGTTCTTCCTCTCGGCTACTTCGTTCTGTTGCGGAGTGTAAGGTACTGTATGTTGTAGTTGTATACCGACCTTTGAACAAAGATATTGGACATCTCGGTTCACATATTCCCCCTCATTGTTTGTGCGAAGGATTTTGATCTTCCTCTCAAACTGAGTCTTTACATGAGCCTTGAAAAGGGTCCTATTATCCACCAAGTTGCACTAGGATGGACTTCCAATGAGCCGCCAAAGATTGAACAATTTCATGTTCAATATTCAGAGTTCAAAAGTTCAGTCTGTCATTAAGACCAACCTTTTTCACATTTTCCATACAAATTGTAATAAGAGATGTTGCATGATGAACTTGTAAAAGGTCTTAGCCACCTTCGACTTAGGCATGAGTTGTTACTCTGGAGTGTTTTTTTTACTTATTAATTATATTTTGTCGTTTAAAGACAATTTATAATTTCTGAGTTTTTTCACTCAATTCTCCAAAGCTGGAGTATATACTCATGGTTAGGCCCTAGCATCAATTTAAGCATAGTGTATAATGTATATTACCATGCTAAACATACTCCAAAAGTCTTATGGAAATGTGCTAAGTCACCTTTAGGATTTTTTAATTTTTTCAGTTAATTAAAAATTTTCCGCAAACGAGAATTTTTAATTAAAAAATAACGTTGTAATAAAAAGTGGTGCTAGGAGTTTTCCTATGCCTTGGGGGTGCTCATTTTTTGACCTAGAGCACCCACATTACCTAAGTACCCACTTGGTTGAGTAAAATTAGTGATTTTAATCACTTAAAAATCAATTTTACTCAAAAAACCCAAAAAAGTCAAATAAAATCAAAGAAAATCAGCAAATGCTAAATTTTGGGAAACATGTTTTAGATGGAATAAAGCCCAAGGGGCCATGTGGCAGAAATAATATGCATGTAGTGGGTTGTTGGTTATAATCGGAGGAGACATGGTTGAGTTGGAAGTTTCCTTTAGGAAGAGGTGCACACCTCTTGAGGAGAGGTGGCACATTTCAAGAGAGTGTTGCCTACCTCTTGAGAGGTGGCGGCCTCCCCCTCTTCCTATTGTTCACACTTGGCATACAAAGGGTTGTGGGATAGGTGGCAGCCTATGAACCACCACTTGTGTACTCTCCCTCTCACATGTGGCGTGCTCTCTTCTCCAAGTGGTGCGCCCTCCCTCATGGGCATCTTCACCCCTTTGCTATTTATACAAGCATTGCCTTCCATTGCAAACTAGTTGGAGTTTGGTAGCTGTGCTTGTGGTTGTACACTATTGTAATACTTTTAATTTGGAATAAAGAGACTTTGGAGGTCAAGAAGGTGTGGTATACATGTGTGTGGATGCTTGATGTCAATTTGTGCTTAATCTATGAGGTAATATTTGCCTAATTTCTTCTTTGAATTTGTTATCTTGGCCTTTGAAAGGATGCTATCATCTAGTAGGATAAGATTTATCTAGCTTGTTGTTAATACTATTGTTCATTTATATTTAGATACTTTGATGTGTATGCATGTTTCAGTTAACTAACATACTCTTCAAGTTTATTGTGTAGGTGACACCAATTTTGTTAACAAGTTTATTTGCAAGATTTTAAAGCTTACAGGGTCTCATAGCTTGGAGTGGTGATGAAACTTGCTTGTCTCTTCACAACTTCAAGGATATAAAGACTTAGTCCCTCCTTGACTCATCTAAAGACTCCATTGCCCAAGGGTTCCAAGGCTACAAGTTTCTTCTTTCTCTCTTTCTCAAAAGAAAATCTAAATTTTGGTTACTTTGCTGCAAATGAAAGTATCTTAGATCTATCTTTATTTCAAATTCTGAATATCTAAGTGTACATGCATAATATAAACTAGATCCAAGTTTGTACTTTCAAGTTTCATCTAATGCTTAGATGTGTTGATGTCTGGACAACATCGGGAAGACATTCTCTAAAGATAATAATTAATAATATAATTATTATTGATTATTAAATATATTATATAATAAGTAAATGATAATAATAAATAGTTATTGATTATTCAAGGGACGCATCCTTTCATGGATGGTCACCTTATGTTCCCTATATATGGAACACACATCATTATATCGAATATCTCTTATATCTCATATGAATAAAAACCAACATGGTATCAGAGCAGGAATGGGATTGACTCCCTCACGGGAGAGCCCACGAAGATGAAAGTCTAAAGATCCTACTTGTGTTTATGCGTAGGAAGAGGAGCCGAGCATAACCCTAACTAGTCACAACATAGGAAGCACATTGGCTATCTTATGTGCTTATGATATCAGAGAGTCTCTGAAAGCACAAGCCTACACATGAGAAATCTGAAACATCAGACTGCACCTTAAAAAAAAAAGAATCTGATATTTGGAAAAGTATGGAGGAGTGGGAATCTTACCTCCTTAGTGCAGCCAGGGGTATCATCTACAGGATAAAAGTAGAGTACCATCGATTTTCCCCTTGAATTTTGACAAATTCACCATTCCACCATCCCGGTCTTTTAAGTTGAAGGATTGTTGCACTGATCCCTTGGAAACCTGAAGCATGCACAAATATTAATATTCAATGCGTGGGGAAAACAACTGCGCATTATTAGATCTAATAATAAAAAAAAATGGGCCACAACTATCATTCTTCGTTTGAGATGTTATTGTAGGCATAGGCCGAGTGGTTGAGGTTGATATTCTGGTTCCAAACAACTACGAATCTCCCATTGAGACAATTTTAACAAGGTGTGAATCCAGTGTCCTAGGATTACAATAAGCATTCTTAATGGCATTCACAGGGAATGATGGATTTGCCACAGAGACGGATGTCAAATCCATTGCAGAGATACTGGAAAATGAAGTAAAGTGCACCCTGGTTTCAAAACAGTAAGTGGAAAATCCATAAAGTATATTTGATAACACTGTTTGAATTTCTTCCCATGGCAAAAGTTTGACCTCTGGAAAGAAGGCATCAATATCAAGGAAGGAAAAGCGTGTGTCTTCGGATCCGAGCATATGCTAATTGATAGGAAATATTCCTTGCAACAGATCCGAAGCTCAAGTAGCCGAGAGCCTTCTATTAATATGAAACCGGAGAGCCAGGGCCGCTACCAGTTCCCAAGAATCATCATTGGTTTAATCGGGATCGGTTTTTGCTGAGCTGGACATGGGTGCATATTGCAACAATTTCTCTCGCATTTGGTGAGATCAACGTGGGTATTTGGTGTGGATTGATCAAGATGGATTTGAGAAGTAGTGACAAATCCTCTTAGTTGATGTTTGAACCAAGACATTGGTTTCAAAAGGAAACCTCGATATGTCTTGTGAGACATTGGTTCCATGAGGAAACCTCGATATGTCTTTGACATGTGTGTCATGAGGGAACCACGAGATGTCTAGTATGGACACAGTTCATGAGTGAAACCTGAGGTTGGACACTTCAGGATATTTGGGTGTCCAGTATACATTCATGTACCCAAGTAAAAAATGACCAAGCTAGACCCTTCAGGCAAAAAGGGTATATTTGTGGGGTACAATGAGTCTTCGAAGGCATACTAGATCTACATCCCTAGCCATAGTCAGATTGAGGGGAGCATATATGTTACCTTTGAGGAGGAGGTATCCTTCATGAGATCTAGAGGATATTACATGGAGATTGATAGTGAGAGACAGGAAGAGATGGTGCCTTCTCCCCCTCACCCTCCAACAGTTAAGATGGAGACAATTGAGCCTATTGATCCAATTGATCTCATTGATCCTGTAGCTCAAGTTGATGTTCCCAGAGATATTGCAGTAGGTCGGAAGAGACCTGCATGGGCTTGTTAGACTCTGCAGAAGGCAGAAGGACATGCAACTCCTTGCGGTACCTTCTGAGAGAGCAAGAGACCTTAGAGATATTCATGCTATGTTGCAACTATGAGTCACATCATTGAGTCTGAGCCTTCCTGTTATGAGGAGGCATCTAGTCAGCCAATATGGAGAGATTCCTTGATGGAGGAGTATCAATACATCATGAAGAATGATGTGTGGGATATTGTTTCGAGACCCGAGGGGAAGTCTGTAGTGACTTCCAAGTGGATTTATAAGATTAAACACATAGTTGAAGGGAGCATCGAGAAGCACAAAGCAATATTTCTTGCTAGAGGATATTCTCAGGTGGAGGGAATAGATTACGATGAGACATTTGCTCTTGTTGCTCGATGCACTTCTATCCGGATGATTATTGCCCTTGCAACATCCATGGGTTGGAGACTACATCAGATGGATGTGAAAACAACCTTTCTTAATGGATAGATTGAGGAAGAAGTATACATCAGATGAATGTGAAAACAACCTTTCTTAATGGATAGATTGAGGAAGAAGTATACATCATATGGATGTGAAAACAACCTTTCTTAATGGATAGATTGAGGAAGAAGTATACATCGAGCAACCAGATGGTTTTGTGATACATGAGAAGGAGTCTCATGTGTGCAGGTTGAAGAAGGCTTTGTATGGACCCAAGTAGGCACCTCGAGCTTGGTATACAAGGATTGATGGACACCTGATGAGTTTTGGGCTTCAACAAAAGTGTTGTTGATCCCAACCTCTACTACAATATTGTTAATGGTGAGTCTCTGATTCTGGTCCTCTACGTTGATGATTTATTCCTCACTGGTACAGAGAGCCTTATTATTGAATGCAAGTATGTGTTTGCCTCTGAGTTCGAGATGAAGGACCTTGGTATGATGCACTACTTCTTGGGACTAGAGGTGTGGCAGAGAACTGATGAGATCTTCCTGAGTTAGGGGAAGTACACAGTTGAGATATTCAAGAAGTTTGAGATACTGAACTTGAAGCCTGTGACTACACCAATGATGACGAATCTGAAGAAACTAAGTGTGTCTTCATCCAATTATGATGAAATTGATCCAACTCTGTATAGACAACTGGTTGGATAACTGATGTATCTGGTTAACACCAGACCAAATAATTGCTATGCAGTGAGTGCACTTAGCCAGTTTATAAGTCAGCTGAGATAGACACACTAGATTGCTGTGAAGCATGTGTTGAGATACTTGTGAGGCACAGTTCGACATGGTCTGAGATATACTTCCAGTATTGATATGATATGGCAGGAATATATTGACTTTGATTGGGCAGGGAGTGCAGTGGAAAGAAAGAGCACCTTCAGGTGTTGCTTCACTTTGGTATCTTCCATGGTGTCCTGGTGTAGCAGGAAATGAACTTTTGTGGCTTTGAGCACAACATAAGTAGAGTACATTACATTAAGTATGGCAGTCTATGAAGCAGTGTGGCTTCACAAGCTCCTTGCAGATTTATTCGAACATGTGCTGGATTCCATCATTATTCATTATGGTAACCAAAGTTGTGTGAAGATCTCTAATAATCCAGTGTTTCATGACAAATTGAACCACATTGAGATCAAGTACCATTACATCTGAGACATGGTGCAGAGGAAGGAAGTATTGGTGCAGTACCTTCCTACAGATGAACAAGTTTATGATGTTCTTACCAAACCAAGATGAAGTTCAAGTATTTTCCTGACAGACTTGGCATGGCAGAGAATGCCTCCCTCACTGAGAGGGAGTGTTGATGTTTGCAGCTTCCTGAGACATTCTATAGATCGTACTACTATGTGACTAAGTTGAGTTGATCTGTGATGACACTTATCCGAGAAGGGATAAGTGGGGCACTTATCTGAGAAGGGATAAGTGCGGTTGGGCTTATAACCCAATGTCCCATGTGGAGAGCACATGAGGACATGTCAAGGGAGTTGACCCTAGACGTCATACACTATGGGAGTTGACGCTAGTGTTTCTAGAGGGTGTAGCCTCCAAAAGTCCACATGGAGTGCCATGTGTGATAGACTTTCTCCAGATTGTACTCCTCTATGAATTGAGTTGAGTTGATCTATGAGGACACTTATCCGAGAAGGGATAAGTGGAACACTTATTTGAGAAGGAATAAGTGCAGTTGGGCTTATAACCCAACGTTCCATGTGGAGAGCACATGAGGACATGTCAAGGGAGTTGACCCTTGACGTCATACACTATGGGAGTTGACCCTAGTGTTTTTAGAGGGTGTAGCCTCTAGAAGTCCACATGGAGTGCCATGTGTGACAAACTTTCTCTAGATCGTACTCCTCTGTGAATTGAATTGAGTTGATCTGTGAGGACACTTATCCTAGAAGGGATAAGTGGAACACTTATTCGAGAAGGAATAAGTACATTTGGGCTTATAGCACATTGTCCCATGTTCAGAGAACATGAGGACATGTCAAGGGAGTTGACCCTTGATGTCTCACACTATGGGGAGTTGACCCTAAGTGTTCCTAGAGGGAGTAGCTTCTAGAAGTCCACATGGGAGTGCCATGTGTGACAAATATTTTTCTACTATGGTGGTTTTGTACCACTGGTGGAGACTGCGTGTCTCTGAACAGTAGTTGTGTACTACTATGGAAATATACCTCCCTAGCTAAGAGGGAGTGTTGATGTTTCAACATTGGGCAGAACTTATCCTAGATTGGGTTGCAGACCAAGGGAGATAGGATACATTTATCACAAAGGTGCACTTGTGGTAAATGGGCCCAGACGTAGTCCTTCCTTGATCATGACAAGGAATAATATGGACTCGAGGTGCTTGAAGTGTTTTCCACGTGTCAGTTAGCATCAAGATGGCATTCACTCATAGGTGTGTGCCTGTGGTGAAAGATCTTGGTGTAGTCTTTGTCCTAGTCATGGTTATTTGACAAGGAATGATAAAGACTCAAGATACTATATGATTTTACATGCAGACCCAAAGTGAGCCTAATCTTAGAGAGAGTTAATTGGTTCAGAGGGAGAGCCGCAGAAGGAGTTTTCCCTTGGTTCAAGTGGGAGAGAGATGTCTCCCAAGACTGACAGACAAGTGTCATGAGTCTAGGGTGAAGTTTGTATACTTCAAAGACAAGAGTGGCATATTGCAGAATGTCTTCCTCATTGAGAGGGAGTGTTGATGTTTGGACAACATCGGGAAGACATTCTCTAAAGATAATAATTAATAATATAATTATTATTGATTATTAAATATATTATATAATAAGTAAATGATAATAATAAATAGTTATTGATTATTCAAGGGATGCATCCTTTCATGGATGGTCACCTTATGTTCCCTATATATGGAACACACATCATTATATCGAATATCTCTTATATCTCATATGAATAAAAACCAACAAGATGTAGCATAGGAAAAGTCCCATTTTAGCGTGCTTTTCTTTCAAAAATTTTAGAAGTTAAAGGATAGTTCTTTTCTTAAATATTTAACTTTCATATTTGGAAATTAGAGTGACTTTATATTGTTGTTTTAAAACAACAAGCAAAAACCCTAATGAGACAAACTCTTTAGCTTGCTCTTCTTAGTTCATTTTTGCTCATTTTACAATAGTTTTACTTAGTTAATTTTGGGGCTTTCCTACTAATAACCAAAGACACTTCCAAAGTGTTTTTGGCCATTTTATGTCTTTGTTTGCTTGTTGTTTTTGTGCAGGTTGGCGAACATATAAGAGGAAATTCTGTTCATTTTGGACGGATTTGGTGCATCTGGGACCCCCGGGGTAACCTCTTTCTTCAATAAATACTTGTAAAACATTGTAAAGAATTGTGACCCCCCTAATGAATGGTCACAAGTCACTCCAAGAAAGAGTTGTGTATTTTCTTTAATAAAATCAGTGGGGCTACAAGCTCCCACTCTTCATCCCCCCTAGGGGAACGGTGGAAAAAAACCCAGCAGAACTTCCTTAATATAGATAGCCAATACAATGCGAAGACAATGAACCAAACAACACAGGAGTTCCTCTCCCAAGGATGCGCCTCTCTCTCTCTCNAGACATTCTCTAAAGATAATAATTAATAATATAATTATTATTGATTATTAAATATATTATATAATAAGTAAATGATAATAATAAATAGTTATTGATTATTCAAGGGATGCATCCTTTCATGGATGGTCACCTTATGTTCCCTATATATGGAACACAAATCATTATATCGAATATCTCTTATATCTCATATGAATAAAAACCAACAAGATGTAGCATAGGAAAAGTCTCATTTTAGCGTGCTTTTCTTTCAAAAATTTTAGAAGTTAAAGGATAGTTCTTTTCTTAAATATTTAACTTTCATATTTGGAAATTAGTGTGCCTTTATATTGTTGTTTTAAAACAACAAACAAAAACCCTAATGAGACAAACTCTTTAGCTTGCTCTTCTTAGTTCATTTTTGCTCATTTTACAATAGTTTTACTTAGTTAATTTTGGGGCTTTCCTACTAATAACCAAAGACACTTCCAAAGTGTTTTTGGCCATTTTCTGTCTTTGTTTGCTTGTTGTTTTTGTGCAGGTTGGCGAACATATAAGAGGAAATTCTGTTCGTTTTGGACGGATTTGGTGCATCTGGGACCCCCGGGGTAACCCCTTTCTTCAATAAATACTTGTAAAACATTGTAAAGAATTGTGACCCCCCTAATGAATGGTCACAAGTCACTCCAAGAAAGAGTTGTGTAATTTCTTTAATAAAATCATTGGGGCTACAAGCTCCCACTCTTCATCCCCCCTAGGGAAATGGTATTTTTTGGTGATTGTCTCAATTTTGCAGTTTTAACTTAGATTCAATTTTTACAACTAAGGATAAGATAAGAGTAATCTTTCAATTTATCACAAAGCACTACAATCTCACATAAACTTTAAACTTAAAATAAATCACAATCTAGATTAGAGTTCAATTTCGCAAAAGTAGAATACTAATTGCTAGTTTAGATTTCCTTTTATGCAATTTCAAAGTTGGAAATAAACATTCTCCTCAGCTCTTCACAAGAGGCTGGTCAGTGAATACTTTAGTAATTAGAAAATCATTTCCCTTTCGGTACTTTGCTTTCT
>JASDQU010295026.1:14297-26228 GCA_032191745.1 Picea mariana | reverse complement strand
AACGGACACTGGAAGAATTTCAACAACCCACATTGTGCAAATACAATGATAGCAACAGGGTCTTGTGAGACTAAAAAATCAATTTTTTCATTCTCCCTCTCTCTCCAATGGACATACATCCTGCAAAATGACAAATTCATGGGAAGTTAACTCTTGCTTTTTATTTTTTTCCACATATTGGAGGGTGGGTGCAGGCTATATTGGACACAGTCGCATATGCACATGTGCAGATTGTTTTATGCATGTGGGCATATGTAGGTTTTCCTACTACTATCTGCATACACGTAGGGCTGACCTTTATAAAGGTTAGTGCCCCCCCAAAAAACAAAAGGAAATGTGGAAAGGAAGAATAGAAATGCAGGAGGGGCTAGTATGTACTTACTTGGTCCAAGTGGAAGTTCATTTCGTCCACTGAAGCTCCTGTAATCAACTCTTTTGACAAAGGGGTGTTTTTGACTTTTTTGTCAATTCTCAATTTACAATGGTGATAATGAGCTGCCAGTTTCTATTTATAGACTTTTTGGCCCCTTTTTGTCATTTTTTGGACCCTTTTGTCATTTTTTCTAGCCTGAAAATCGTTTAGTGTGGTTCTCGAGTTTCTTTTGGGTTGTTACGATACTTTTTACTTTTGGTTCGATGAACCTTTTTGAAAGTTGGGGCATTTTTAAGGTCCTTTTGTGAAAAGTCTTTTTTCCAACTTTGTGCATTTAAGATAGGATTCCACCTCCACTTGTTGCACCTCGTTGTCTTTTTCGCTTTGCCATAGGATCAATCCCACTGAATTGCAACACGGAACCTTCAATCCTACTCTAGAAGTTTCATAATTTAGTGGTAGAGCCTACCTTCACATGGATGCCCTAGGTAGATCTTGGCTGCATTTTGGTGTCCATGCCATTGCTAATGATTTCAGGTTCGGGAATCCTTTTAGTCCTATCTTGATTATGAGTTTGGGCCTTTACATCTTTGATATGTTATCACTCTTGGTTTCACCCTCAGGACTCCCAAAACAACGGGTCTTCTTTTAAGCCCTTTTCATACCCTCTAAACATGAAAAGATTGTCGAGCGATCTTGTTGCCCTTCACGCTCACCAAACTAAAATTAGAAGGAACGTTTGTCTGGTGGTAGTTTACCCCTTTTTCGGTCCAGATGGTCAAATGTATGAACAAAGGTATACTCTAGGAGATTTGGTTCTCTAGAAGAGTATTCTCAAGTATAAATTTAACCCTTTTTCGGGCCTAAGGGACTAAATTTACAAAAAAGGAACCCCCACAGAGTCCATAGTTAAGCTCTTTTCAGACTCCATAAAATTGAAAAGATTGTCAAGTGACCTTGTTTCTTCACACTCGTTAAATTGGTTCAGAGGAACATCCCTTACGGAGTCCATAGTTAAGGTTTTTTTAGATTCCTTAAATATGAAACATTTGTTGAGTGATCTTGTCTTTGTCACACTCGTTAAAATGATTTTGAATAGATGTTTGTTCGGTGCTAGTTTACCCCTTTTTCGAACCGACTAGACTACCTTCGAAAAAGGTACCCCAGTGGAGTCTCCTTTTACGCTTTTTTCAGACTCTCTAAAAATGAAAAACCACCGAGCTTACCTTCTCTGGGCTCGTTAAAATTACATCGAAGGATGTTATCATTGTGTCTTATTAATTGCATTTGCATCCCTGCGTATTTGGCCTAATGTTGGCTCCATGTTTCTCTCAACTGAACCATCTGAAGCATGCCTTATACACAAGCCTTGTAGCATTTTTCCTATGCGTCTTGACATCTTGACCCATGGAGGATTTTTCCCGAGTGTCATTTTCCTGCATATGTCCCCTTGTTGTAAGCACTAGTGTGTTCTTTTTTCTTGGAACTGGTATGTCTGCGACACTTGTTCCTCCTTTGTAACATAGAATTATTTTATTCTTTTTCAAGCTTTCCAAAATTATTGAAAAAGACAAAAAAAATCAAATATACCCCAAAAAGAGGAAGGGAAAAGTATTTTCTTTTTGTTGACAACACAATGAGTTGCCCTTGGACAAAGCACATCCTTCTGTTTGTTCGTCAAGCTCTAGGATTCAATATGACCTTAGGAATTTGTTCTCGCTACGTAGAGTTGTGTCCTCCTCCATTTGGTTACCCTTCCAAACATGTGAAGAGTTTGTGTTGCCTCCTGCATCATGAACTTATGTCAATTCCATGCTTTCTGAGTCTCATGATTTTTTCCAAAGGAAGTTTTACTAAACTTGAGTTGGCCCTTCTAAAGTTTGTCTCTTGTACTCATTCCCAGCCACCCCGAAAGTCTAATCAAGTCCTTGCTCAAAATCAATGAAGTTATCTGCCTGATCACCGAGATCCTCTTGTATGTTCCTGACAAGCCATCGAAGACCTATGGGTAGTGAATTCGTACACTGATATTACACTCCTACCCGAGTTTTGAATATTTTGAAGTTGTTTCTCGAGCTCTAAAGACCTCATCTCTAGCCATCATATGTCATTGGCTTCTTGAAGATGGATACTATACATGTCTATATTTTGATTTTGAGATGTAGATCCATTGTGTACTTCTCGCGGCTACACTTTATATAGTTATATGACATGGATCTGTAGTGTATTTGATTGGCATCCATGGTTTTATTTCATCCCGAGCATGATTATGCCTACCTCAGTGAGACAAATTGCTATTTTGCAGATGGCACCTCCTGAACTCTGGTCCCTGGGCTCACTCGCTTCATACATTGGTGAATATTTGTAATGTATTTCAGCCATCAGATGCTCTTCTGACCTCACACATTAGGGGGCATCTGTTATAACCCTAAATTGCACCAGACATGCATACCTGGCATCAAGACATCTTACTTGCTATCTTTGCTAAGCCATCACTGAACAAATCTTCTAAAAAACCATTTTTTTGAAGGTGTACGTGCCCTGCACCACTACTGCCCACGTACACATGCTTTTTTCACCACTATAGCCCGCGTACACTCACAAAAAGCTCAAAAAATGAAAATTTCAAAGGGATATGGGTTTTCGGGCCATTACCTAACCATTTGACAGCTCATAGCCAATCACCCCAACTGTTACTATCTTTTTGGCCTGTAAAAGAAGGTGTTTGGGTCCCATTCCAGGAAGAAGCACGAGAGCATAGAAACTCTGCCCATTTTCAGTATTCCCCCTTTGCCCCAATATTTTGCAACCACATTGTGAGTTTGAGCCAAAATTCCTTCTTCCTCCATTGAAAACCTTTGCCATTTCCCTAGAGAGAACTGAAGAGGAGAAGAATACATGGAAGCAGTTGGTTCATGGTGAAGAGGATCCCAGGACCAATTTCGAGGAGCAGCTCTCGATCTCATATTGTAAACGACTTTTGTGAGATTAATATAAAGAAATAATTTTTCCGTCCCACCAAATGATGTCTTAAATCTTTATGATTTGTTTACATTCTTTGTTGTGATGTCTAACCCACTAATCCATATATAGAATGCATGCTTGTAGCTTCTTGTTTGTCTTTTGGTGAATGCAGGTTGGCCTTGGGAGGATATCTACAGTCGAGAAACAACTAAGCGCAAAGGGATTGACACCGGACGCGGAGTTTAAGGTATGCCTGCCGGATCCCTATACTTTGTCTTTTATGTATGATTGTTGGGTAATGACATGATAGTTTTTAAAAGTAGGAGACTTTAGACAGCTAGCTATGCTTTCACTTCAGAACCATAGTGTAGTCCGTAGGGGGGTTTTCCCACTATAACAGTACCTGCAACTCAAATCCTTTTACAAACATACTCATATCAATTAATCCATAATACTTGGTTGGATATCATAACTATGTTCCAATCCGATCCAAGGATCGAGTGATGTGTGCACATCATCTAATTGACACTTCATGCATTCTCTAGTGCAAATGCTCTAGGCCTTCTTCAGAATCCAATGCACATGAAATGATAGTTCACCAACTTAGTGCACCATCCACTGTTGGGTTGAAATAATCCTCCATCTGTGCAGTCCTGTTATATAAATTGTCAATGTCCTTCCTCCTTGTTCTATGTATCTCTTTGCGTCTCATGGGTCCAAGGGTGTAGTAACTTTCAAGTCTTTGACTTGAAATATCATCTTCGTCCTCTTCAATTTGATGATCTCTTGGTTATCAAAATCCCATTCTAGTCCCATCAGTGTTGTATATGGTTGACTATCATCCACGATCTCAATAGCTTCAAAGTCATCCACGTTGTGCACCCCATCTAAGTTCACAGGTACTCCTATCAAACATCCAAACGAGACTATTATGTGTTGACTCATAAGCCTTATCTGAACATGAGACCATACTAACTTGGGTTTTCCCATCAACTCCCATGTCTACTTAGGCAACACATTCACGTCGGACCCTAAGTCCAATATAACATCATCTACATGATACTCTCCAATTTGTGCACTGAATCTGAACTCTTCATTAGTTCTCTTCCTATGCAGTACTTGGTTTACCATCCTTTGTACAATGGGAGTTTCCATCTCTTTTTTGCAATGAGAAATCATGTCATAGAGTGTACTTAGTGCAGTCTCATTCTTCATTAGATCTACACAACTTTCAATAATTCTATTAATGTGCTTATCTTCCCAGTTGGTTTCTCTTGCACAGTGTGAACTTATACACAAGGCACAATTGATGTTGATGATCCCCAATCCATTCTAAGTACTTCTCTTCTTTCTCTCTGATATGTATCATTTTCTTATTGAGGATCAAAGGATGAAATAGCCTTGTTGACTTCGTTACCCACTATTCAATCGACTTTCCTTCATTTGTCATATCATCCCCTGTTATAGCTCCTCCTCACATAACAACTGCTACTCGTGGTCCTTCATTGCATCTTTCGGTTGAAGTCTTCTGCACATTCTAATTCAGATTTTGGTTTAGGTTTCCTTTGGAGTGCCATTTTGCAACTAGTTGGGGACAATCTTCTGTTGAGTGATCTAGTGCTCTGCAATATGTGCATGTCATACATGGATTCTGGTAGTCATGATCCAAGTGTCCAGGTTGATTACATTTATAACATATAATCGACCCTCTTCCTCCTCTACCAAAATTCCCTCTGCCTCGGCCTCTGCCAAAGTTTCCTTTGTTCCCTTGATTGAAACCTCTTTGATTGTTGTATTCTAGACCCCCCGCTTCTGATGCAGGATTCTCTTCCTGGATCCTGTACATATCTAACGTGCGCTCCCTCAATAAGTTGAACATGCAACAATCCTTCTCTTCATGTCCCACTGATTTGCAAAAGTTTCATAACAATTTATTTGGGGTACTATGATACTTTTTTACTAATGGACACTCAGTTGGGTGATGGTCTCATTTTTTACATATCTCACAATATCCTCTTGGTAATGGATTCGATGCTCTTGTCACCAAATACTACGTGAATTTTGGGCATTCATCTTTGTTGTGGCCTTTAGTCCTACATTTTGTACACCATACTTCTTCACATTTCTCCTTTCCCTTTGTTGTTTCTGCTGGTTGAATTGTCAATGCATCCAACTGCGTCTGAACTTGTGTCATTCCTCCATTGTCTCCCACGGGAGATGATTCCAATTTCATTGAAATTTCTAGTTCCTCAGGCTACAACACAACCTTTTGTTGGATCAATGGTATGAAAATGTGTGGTAGAAACCCTGCAATAAACCATCCCTGATGTTCTTGATCTAGTCTCTGAAAAGTCAATCTACCCATCACATCCTTAAATATTTGGTTGAAATCCCATACCGATTTTGTTTGTACCTATTTAATCTCCTTCATTTTTGTGATGCACTATGACTCTGACTTTATCTTCTTGAACTCCTTCAATAGTGCTTACTTAATATATACCAGTGTCCTAGTCTATGTTATAGGAATTATACTCTACAACTTCATATAACATACTAGCGCATGACTCCTAAATGTTGTTGCTAACAACACAATTTTCACAACCTCGTCTTGGAAATTCTTTGATGCCCAAATTGTCTCGTAGACAAACAAGTGTTGTTCTGGGTCCTCTCTCCCAATTCCCTAGAGTTCAGAAAGTCTAAGGGTGTTGTCTACCCCTGCCATGTTTCTTTGTGTATTCCCTCCACTCAATGATGTTATTTGACTCTGATTATGACTCTGCGCACTACTTCCACTGCTCTGACTATTACTACTCGATCTTCAACCGTTATTTCACATTGTGGTGATGCACACGGGGTAGTGGATTCGACATAGGATATTTTCTGAATAAGACTTATTGGCTTCTCTATTATTGGAAAGGACTGGGACTCCTCTTCTTCTCCTCCTATGTATGGTAACCCCACGATTCGAACTAGTGCACAAGGTTCTCTCCCCTCTGGCTCACTACGTGGCTCTCCTTTCTCAGCCCCAATCTTTTGCCTCTTATACCTCCTTCCTCCATGCAACTCTCCAAACTCGTATTCTTTCTTTGATGTACCCCATTCTTGCATCATCAGTCCCTCCCTCTCTCTTTCATCGCTTCTTTCATTCTCTTAGACGATACTCATGGCATCCCCTCATTTCCCCTATGTGCATGAACCCCTTAGCAGTAGGATTCCATTATCATCACATTCTTTTCACACAGTAGCATTTGTATCCACATACTTAGTGATTTCAAGAACCTCCTAAGCGGACCTTTGAAAAATTCCCTTTCTGTGAAACTGTATGATTGCATACAATCTACTGCAAATTTTGTAACATAACCACCTAGTATGTTATCCAACCAAAAATCAATTGCTCGAGTAGTTGGGTTACTTACATAATTCAGTTGTTTTACCAATTAGGGAGTCCAATTCCTCGACGATGCAACACTATACCTTCCATTTTTCTCCACTAATCTTTCTAGCCACTCAGTCAGAATAATTGAGAATTCGTCAAAGAAAATTTCATGTAGATCTGTGAACATGTACCTTTGCATCCATTGCTTGTCACTGATCTGAGGGTTTTTGTTCTCCTGTTGAGAAAACTCTCATTCCTTCTTTTCCAACGATTATGAGATCTCCTTCTTATTCGAATTCTAAAACATTCCCTTAATCACAAAGTCCTGGTCCCGACAAAAAAACCATTTTTTGGTGCTCTTATGTGCGCAAGTTGTAAGACCCTAGGTTCAGTTTATCTATGACTAAAAAGACCCACCAGACACCAGCCATTTTGGCATCACCTGCTAGCACAGATGAAGTCTCACCTGAGGTATCTATTGGGATTGCGAGAATCGAGCTTCTACATTAGTAAGGGAATGGGAGGTAAACATTCGGTTCATTCTTCCTTATCACGGTTGTGCACGTAACTCTATTCTATTTAGTATTAACTTACTTATGATTCATATTCCTATACACTGCATATTCCAGATAATAGATGTCTTATTGTCACAGTCATGAACATTGCACCATATTTAACCATAATACGAATCTAATCTACGATGCATGTAAATATAATTCATATGTAAATATAGAAATATAGACAACACATGATAGTGCAACCTCTATGTATCATTACTATTCATTATTATCATCCACTGAATGCTACGTTCACGACTCTGGAACTTAGTATCAAACAGAATGTAACATAACGTACCCTAGCATATCATAACCGAACTTCATGAGAACAACACCTAGTTGAACCCCTAATATCCCAACCCGTTACATATTTATATAGAAATCTAGGGCAAAAACCATAATCTTTTTATCCCCAAAATACCTTATTACAATGCATGGCTAGCTAAGTCAACTGATTTTTCGACGACTTTCTTCTACTTTTCAATTTGCATGTTATTTTTCTGTTGTTCTTCTATTTCTAGAATGTCAGGTTTTCATCCTTCTATCATGCTTTTTTTTCTTGTTTCATTCTCTAGTATGTGTGTTTTCTTCCTTCTGCGCACTTTCCTCCTTCTGCACACTTTCCTCCTGGATGCGCCTTAGCTATGTGCTCTCTAGATTTCCTTCTTATTCCGCACACTTTTCCTTTACTTAGGATTTTTCCCCAAAACTATATCAAGAATGAAAAATTGTTTCCAAAACTGCCTCTCCAACAATTGAATATATAGAGATACTCCTTCAAGTGTTGGTTCTCTTCTTGAATTTGAGCATTGGTGGCCCTCAAGTCTTCCAACCGCTTTCTATTTCTTTTACCCATGTTGAGGTCTATAATGTTCTTTTCAAAGTTTTAGTAATTGTGTCATGGTCAAGGATGAAACCAATTTGATACCTAATGTTTCATAAACAAGGGACTTATAGCCCACTCATTTCACCAACTTGAATACTATGAAAAAGTTTCTTTTGAGCTATGTTTTCAATGTTTTATAAAGAGATCTATTTTTTGAAGGCTACTAGCTTTGTTCTTAGGTGTAACCTGTATGCAACACTATACTTTGTCTTCCATAAGGCTACTAGGCCTTTGTTCTTAGCGAAGCCTCTGATCCAAAAGGATTATCTGGATCCTTTCTCCATGAAACCTGCACATAAGAAAACTTATGACAATGCAATAGAAATTCTATGTTCTCACTAAGTCAAACAATGATGGGTCTCTAACTCTGCCACTAAAAAATTTATATAACCTGTTGTCCAATATGCCAATTAGGTCTCTAAGTGAAGTTATGGGATGCAAGACTTATGCTCTTGATGAAGTTCTGAGTGCCAACTTCTCCTTCACTATTCTCCAATGGACATGAAAGGAGGGTTTTGTTTACATTGCTTTGTTTCTAGACCAATTACCTCACATACACCATGTATTCTGCAAGGCAACCACAACAAGATTGATGGAGATCAACGTAGGATTTGACTTTGACCTCTTCAATCACTTTTCCCTATTACTCAGAAGGTATGCAAGGATGGAATGTTGTCTTGAGGTTGGAAAGTAGGGTGTAGGCTATAGAAAAGTTTAAAATCAAACCCTAATATCCACAATCCTGTGATTAGAGAACTATCTTTGCACTAGCATTTGATCATATCCAACCCGAGGGGATGTTGGATTGTACTCATTCACAATAGAAACCCATCACCCACAAGTTAAAAACCTCGAAAGAATCTCTCAAATATCTTTTCTCAAAGGCCTCCACTACCAGAGGGCTAGTGACCATCACTTTATGGATAGTATTCTCATTTAAAGAGAGAGTCATAAGTATGAGGATGCAACAACCATTGATAGAAGCATACACAAAGAAAACTCGTATGCCACTCATTGTAATTCTTTCAATTGGGAGGTTTAATATTATTAATGGGTTTCCTTTTATGACTACATTATACTTGCCATGCCTTCATCACCACAACATACATACCTAGCCAACTTGATCAACAATCTTTAAATGATCACATTGGCGGTGTGGAGAGTTTGATCCTTTTGGCAAACAATCTAAACAAGAATCTACAAGCTAGTTTGATGCCAATCAGCTTCACTCATGCATATTTATCATCAAACTTTTAGACTGTAACAAAACACCTAGGAACTAAACCTCTTAAATATCTAACTCAACAATGCCAAATTTTAATCATCAAGCACTGTATTAAATTCCATGTTTAGTAAATTTCAAATGCTTCATACTAGAAAGGAGTTGTGATTGGCAATTACAAAATAAAATTGTCCAGCAAAATAAAATCACCCAAGAACTAATTTAATTGCCTAGGGAGCAAGAGGTAGCTCACACTGACCACTTATGACTTGTACGACTATCGTACGATCGCATGGGTTAGAGAAAATGACCTACGGATCAATCAATTCCCCCAAGACAATGAAATTATAGTCTAGGGTGTTAAGTTTATAGTTGATATTAAGTTCTTTTCAATTTAATAGACAATAATAGCATAAGTAGGATCACTGAGAGAAACACAATCACAAGATACACATCATTTTATCTTGGGAAACCCTCATGGGGGAGAAAACCCAACAAAAACTTCCTTAATATAGATTGTCAATACAATGCCAAGACAAAAGACTGAACACTAGAGAATATCCAAGACTGAGCAATGCGCCTCTCTCTTCTCCTTCTTCCAACTACAACTATCTCCAAACTTGCGCACTAGATGAGTGACTTGAGCGAGTGAGTGAATGAGGCATCATCCACTCTTATTTATACTAGCTGGGAGGCGCTAGGGTTTTGTCTCTTCACCAAGATGGGCCGACTTCTTCACTTAGTGGCTAAAACCACTTTAATTAGCCTTGGGGTCCGACTTCTTAATTAGCATGATATAATTAGGGTTTGACCAATCCACAAAGGGGATTTGGTCATACATAAGTCCCGACATGATCAATCCACAAAAGGGGATTGATCTATAAGCAAATGACTCAATAATAAATAGAATATTCTTTGCAGTTACAATATTTCAACATAGGGAAGGATGAATTCACCAAGGCAATGATAAATTGCTCAGAGGAAGAGAGCATACGACTCTAAGGAAAGAGAAAATCATCTAGGGAGAAGGGTAATCGATCTAGCTAATATGAATTGCTAAAATCAAGCACTGAGAATGAAAAATCCACTAAGAATTTGCATTAGATAGTTTTTAATAGCCATAGATTTCATACTTGAAAGGGAATTGGATGGTGGACATTCTGGATGTATTGACTTCCATACCACATAAGGAAGAAAACTTTTTCTTTTCTTTTTCCATTTTTTTGAGCTATCGAATGAAATTTGAACTCATCATGCTAACCCATTAACAATATCAAGAGAAACCCATTCAACATAGGTAAGAGCATCAATAATCTCACACACATAATTTGAATGACATTGACATCAACTACAATTAATCACCATGAATTTAGAAATTTTACCCTGGAAACTCAAATGGGAAAACAACTTCCATTAGGGTCTCAATATTTCGTTCCGACAATCTCTAGTTACAATGCTTCCATGGCTCTCTATGTTTCTTCCTCTCTTGGTCAAAGACCCTTTGGGAATGAAATTACAAGGGGAAATAGGAAGAGCTGGAGCAATGGGAAGGCCAACAAGTCGACCTTTCATTTTCCATTCCTCACTCTTTTCTCTCCTTTATTATTTTTTCTTTTCATTTAATTCTCATGTTTTCTCTTTTTCCTTACTTTACATTACATTGTCTTTTACATGATTTACTAACCTTCATTAATTATTGAATAAATCTTGGAGGTATTAAGCCTTACAATAATTTTTTATTCAAATCCATGAATAGACTATATAAATTATGTGAAGTTATAAAACATTTTTAATTTTATATTTTTTAATATATATTATTCTTTATTTGTTATCTTCTAGTCACTTGAGATTCAAGTCCCTTCTATATTACCTCTATCAATAATTTTTATTCTTCAAATTATTCTCTAAAACAACCTTTAATTATTTTTATCTTTATCTTTTGAATTATTAATTTATCATTTGAATTCTTTGTAATTTATTGGCTACCCATCTATTTTCACTTCCCTTTTTTTTCTCTCCTTAATTAATTAATTAACCCCCATTTTAATCAATTTAATCTCAAATCCTTCTTAATTTATTATTGATAAATATATATTTTTTAATTATTATTAACTATATTCATTTACTTTCATTATTTTTCAATGCAACTTTTTATTATTTTTATTATTATTTTATCTTCCTTTTTACATTAAACTATTTATACTTTTATTACCCTATTAATTAGTTACAAATATATTCTCTCCTTAACTATAAGATTATTTTCTCATATCCTATCTTCAAAATTCTTATTTTTCTTCTTTAAAAAACTTCTTTACAACACTCTTTTCAATTATAAATGTTTTAAGAATCACATTCTGTCCTTACATGGTTCAAGAGTCACATTTTATCCTCAACATTTTTATTTTTCTCCTTTAAAAAGTTTCTCTACAACACTCTTTTCAATTATTTATGGTTTAAGAGTCTCTTATAATGGGCAAAGTCTCCACTAAAAACTTTGGACCTACACAATTATAAATCCAAATATCAACAACATTAGATATATTTACATTTACC
>JASDQU010295026.1:0-11060 GCA_032191745.1 Picea mariana | reverse complement strand
CTCTTCGTGAGGCGCCATGGAGGATGCAATCTGCTGAGTCTTTGCATATATCGAAAAGTTAATTTCAAGCCTGTGAAAGAGGCCATCAAACCTGGTCTTCCAAGCTCTAATCTGCGTGGGCATGTTGGGGTTGTAGAGGAAGCAACAGCAACGAAGACACCAGCTTCGCTCTCTATGTCGCTTGGCTCGATCGATCAGATCTCTGGCCTCTTCAAGGGCATTGTTCATGTTTTCCAAACATCTTTCCACGGGTCCGGGAAGCCCCTTCTGCTGATCTTGGAACTGGTTGCGAATATCAATTAACAAGCCCTTCATAGTGGTAAAGTCAGTATCAAGAATTTGGAGGTTTCCCTCCAACTCAATAACATCGTTCAACTTTTGGAAAATCGCAACAATAATGGTGCTTGTCACGTTGGCCGCCGCTCCAGTCACATATGCCTCTGCCATAGCTGATATCAAAGAGAGATTGAGAATGGGAATTACTGGAACGAAGTAAAGGGCTCAAAAAAATTGGGGTGCAAACGTAAGAAGTGAGGAAGAGGGGCTCTGAATGTGATAAGATATTATATAAAAAGTGAGGAAGCCTTGGGTTTATGTGGAGCGAAGGAACATTATCCCAAACGAGTAATTTGGTCGATGAATAAAGCATGACAGTAAAGTATTAGTGTCAACAAAGTATCAATTACGAGTAGAGTGAACAAAGTATCGATTATTATATATAGTATGTCGGAAAAAGAATTCACCATCGTCCTTTAAACTTCCGTGGGATTTGATTAGATTGCGTGCGATTTTATAAGATTATTTATCAACTTACCTTGTCCTTTAAGTTTAAGTCAAACCTAGGAGGAAAACTTCATTACATTTACTTTTATTAGTCCCTGCCGAAGGCCTGGGACTATAGCAATGAGTTCATCATTGACTTTATATTAGTTTAGAGTTGACTTCAATTTTTTTGCAGAAATTCTAATGTTTAAGTTTAGAAAGTGTGTATTCATATATTTTAAAATAAAAAAAATGTATATTTGTTACAATCTTATTGGCTAATAGGTTTGAAGTGTTATTGCCAGCTTCACTTCTTCCAATGCTTCAATTAACATTTCTTCCAATTTCATCCTTAACTCAATTACTCACTGTACTTTTCCATGCTATCTAAACTAATCAACAGTTTCCACGTTTCCAAAATCACATGGCTTGAATCTGCATGAGGTACAAGTTATGGGCTGGAGGGTTTCTTGTAATTTGTGATCTGAAGGTGGTTTCCTGCCTTCACCCATACGCTATTGCACAATATCCAGCTCTCTCTCGCCTAAGCGAAGTTTTTTAACTCTCATACAGTCTGGTGGAATCCTGAAGCTGGATATGTTTGCTCGGAAGAGTTTTTGATGGCGCTGAGGTTCCAGGAGATGTTGGAGAACCAATTCTCTTCCTAGAATAACAATGATTTCAAGGACGCACTAGATGAGTTTGATGAAGCAGCAGCCGAGGAAATCAGTAGGCTCGAGGAATGGAGAGGTCTCGTTGAGAAGTACAAAAAATTGAGCGTAACCATGGAACAACTCAACTTGATTGAATACAACAAAGATAGCGAAGAAACAGAAGTCGAACAGGAGGAATGGAACGATGTCATCGAGGAATTTTACAGCATACAAAGAGTTGAGGGGAGGCCTTGGCAGTGTTGTTTATTGCATTGCCAAACCAAATTCTGAGCCATCTATTCTTCAAGAGTCCTTGGATTTTTCTTGTGGGTTCTATTCCTCAGGCAGAGAAAATTGTTTGTAAACATGAAAATCCAGTGGGCACTGCCTGAAGCATGTTTTAATGCTGTAGTTCTCATGGTAGCTCTGATAGCTATTTTAAAACATGCCCAAATCAGCGACATAGACTCTTACTAATAAACATTGAAAAATATATCATTATTTTATGATGAATATTTATCTTAATAAAAAATAAAATATAACAAATTATATTAATTAAAATATAATTTGAATTTGTAATTATAATTAAATTTGTTTTTACACAACTAAGTAATTCATACAAAATTTATTATATATTTTAAATATTTATATAAAATGAATCTATCCATTGAATATAGTTTGGGTGGTTGGAGGGAATGATTATTACCCTCCTCATCTAGATTCAATGTACATGTTGTACACTAAACCACATGATTTTTTTTTATATAAAATGAACATCTGAAAAAAAAAATGAAGTTAACATAGAAATAAATATTCATTGATAATTACATTACATTGAAAGCATATTAATAATGGAATATGTAATATAATAAATAAATAGAATTTTTTTATTATAAAAATAACAATAATTTATTTATTAAATAAAAAATTTAATTAAAATATTTTTAATTATATAAATATAACTTATATTTTTTATTTTTTTTATTTATAAAAATTTGAAAGGATTTAAGGCTATCACCTAGAATGAAGATTGGGTCCTGGGGTTTGGATGTAGCCCCGAACTCAGGTTTACATGGGGTCCCGAGCTTGGATTAACATGGAACTCAGAAGATAAATAGTGCCTACCTACTTCTTTCCTCCAATAAATGGATATAATATAGAGATAAAGTAGCTTTGGTTTTGTGTGGAAGAAAACAATGTTACCTCAAAGGAATAATTTGGACGGTGAATAACTTTTTTACCGTTTCCACCTATTATTGTACCTCTCTGTATTTATTCCCAAAGCTTAAGATATTAATGTATTTTTTTTATTTATTCACAAAGCTAAAGTTATTATTGTACTTCTTTGTATTTATTCACAAAGCTAAAGTTACTATTGTACCTCTTTATATTTATTCACAACAGTAGTAAAATCCAGTTATTATTGTACCTCTTTGTATTTATTCATAAAGCTAAAGCTATTATTTTAAGTCTTTGTATTTATTCACAATAGTAGTAAAATCCAACTATTATTGTACTTTTTTATTTATTCACAAAGCTAAAGCTATTATTGTACCTCTTTGTATTTATTCACAAAACTAAAGTTATTATTATATCTCTTTGTATTTATTCACAACAGTAGTAAAATCCAGCTATTATTGTACCTCTTTGTATTTATTCACAATACTCAATAAAATCCAGCCAACTATTCCTTAAGCGTAAATATATATAAAAAATTAAGAGTTGGATGTATTTGATTAACTAGCATACCCCTAAGCAAGGGAAAGGAAACACCGAAGTGAATTGGTGTGGTGACTTTGCTTAAATACCATGAGATTTTGTTTTTGGGAGGACTTAAAAAGATTTAGCAATGGGTAGTCAATGGTCAAAGTTTTGAACCAATGATTTAGATTTTCATTCTCAGTTGTAGGTACATTCAATGCATCTAATGAAGCCTATACAACCTTTGTGTGAAATTGGGTAAATCAACAGATTTGGACATGCAACGACAAAATAAACAAACTAATCATGAGAACGAATTGATTTCCTTCTATAACATTCATGCCACCACTAAAGCGTTTGGATTTACCTTAGATATATAATTGGTCCAGTCATTGTGGTCAATGGAGGGAAACAAACAACATTGAATATACTTATTGCAAGCTTCATTTGTGACAATCCAGTTTGATCAACCTCTACTTTTTTATTCTCTGCCTTTGACACTCTTTCCTTTGCCTTTGCTACATGTGGTTCTGTCATAATGATACTACGTGACACCGCATACATTTTCTTGAGCCATCTAGATGGCTCAATGCTTGTGCATCCTGCTCGTTTTGCTCAATGCTTGATGCATCTTATTCGTTAGATGATAAATAATGTGTATCCAATAAACAATATGCATCAAACATTTAGCTCACTGCATGGTGTTTAATATTTTCCAGGGTCAAGCATGCAAGAAAGCATGAAGCAGTCTGCATGAATATCGCAACAAGACAAGTTGCTCTTGCTTGATATTTGACCGTTTATATGAGGAAGGAGCTGAAACAGTTCATAATTCCAATGGATTACTTGAATTATCATGTGTTTAAAGCACTACTAGAGAAGGTCCAAGAGGAATTTGATTTCAACCACAAGGGAGCTCTTACTCTCCCATACGATCTTGTTGTTTTCGAGCATCTTACATGGATGCTAACCAAGCATGGTTAGATGACGTAGTGCGTGAGTTTGGAGCAACTCATCGACTTCAACTCCCATGAGACTGAGCGTGGATCACTCGAGGCCAAAGTCATTTACTCCAATCAATTGGTTCTCCAAGCCTTGGATCATAAATCCTTTTGTCAACACTTAAAATTTTACAAATCTCGAGAATATTTCATTGTTTAGATTAACGATAGGAATTAATGCATCTAAAGTGATCGAAATATTAGATGTGACTATAAAGCATGTGGTATCTAGCCGCTAACACTTTTTTAATAACAGTCATGAGAAATTTGTAATGTGACATGATCAATGTAATAAACACAATGATATCGAGATCGTAAATTGCAAAGTTGCTAAATTATCAATTGTTGAGAGATTGTGTAATGATTAATTGTACTTGGGACATCATATTAATTTAATAACAATGACATATTATGAGTTGATATTAATTCTTTGAAATTAATAGCCTTTCACTTGGATATTAATTTTATTAATTTCCTAAAATTTATAGGATAATAATTTTTAAAAAATGTGGCATACAATTAAAATAAAGCAAACCAAATTGGAAACAAATCATGATAGAAAACTTAACATTCGATGACCCTCTAAGTGAATCATGGTAATTATATTTGCATGAATGAATTATATGATAATTGCTATAGAAACTTCTTGACAAAGTGTGTCATTTTTGTGATCTCTGATAGTCATGCTAAACAACGTCAGTGATTAGATTTCATAATAAATATAATAATCAATTAAATTTTACATTTATTTTTACACTATTATGGTAAGTCTCTTCCTTTGCTCTGTAGAAACACCTGTCACTCCAGGAATCCGTACAAGAGCATCTCTCAAAGGAGTGAGATCCACAAGCTCCATGACTTCTGCCACAAACATCTGCAATTATTGTAATAAAAAAAATTGTGAGTAAAGGACACTTGCATAGTCTCATTAACAAGGAAAGAGATCTTCACTCTAAAGCACTGAACGCAAGGGGGGGAGAAATTTTGACCAACCATTCTAGTTTTCTCGACAACCTCGCAAGAAAGACGAAGCCAAGCGGAAAAGACAAGTGATTCAAAGACTGTGACATTTGGAGAGTGGATATCATTTTGTTCACAGTGTCCCGAGATGCGAGCAAATGTTTCTTGCTTCTTGGGGAATCCAGAGATCCTTATATTCCCTTCTATATAGCCCCCTGATTTTCTTCCAGCCATGACATCCATTAGGGTAGTTTTTCCAACACTGCTAACTGCCATCAAGGTTGTAAGTACCCCTGGTCTAAAGGATCCACTTACATTGCAAAGTAGTTGTAGCCTGTCTTGAGCCAAGCCTTCACTTTTCATCTCCTATTACAAAATTAACATTAGTTCCAAATTTTCTAGTGAAGAGAACCTGGGTATGTCAAATTACTGTCAGATTAAAATTCAATTGGATGATTTGTATATGTACATATCGTTGGCATGTCAACATAATAGTTTATGTTCTCGAAAGCCATCGACAATAGCTGGAAATAGAGGATCATTCCTTTCTTGTGTTGCGTCGAGACTTGAATGACACTGACTTCTCCATCACGTGTAGAATTGTCTTTAGAGGTTAGACTCTCTCTCCTCTCTGACAAGTAAGCATGACTGACAAAATTATTAAATCTATGAATGAATAGTGCATGCTTTTAATATACTTTCAAATCTTTGAATGTGACCAATTTATATAGTTTTCTAGATTGCATTCTTTGCAGTTCAATTGTTTCATCCTTTCTTTCGAGAAAAAGCTAAAACAAGTTCAAAGTCTCAGTTAAGATCAGCACAAAGGCTTTCTAACATCTCTCACTCTATTGTTTGACACAAGATGTTACAGAGAATCTCTATAGTTCATTCAAGTTTCTCACTTCATTGTCTATCGCAAGATTAGAATCAGTTACAATTAACAGTTTGTCACTTCATTGTCTCCATTGAAGACAATGGAGACAATGAAGTGACAAACTGCTAATTGTAACTGATTGTTTCAGCTAGAGAGTGAAACATATTTCAAAATGGAGAAAATGAAGTTTCTCACTTCATTGTCTCCATTTTGAAATATGTTTCATTCTCTGGCTGAAACGATGTACTTATAGCTTTGAGCAGTAGATTGAAACATTCACAAGTATTGAAAGGAATTTTGGAGAGCTCATGACTTACCACTGGACTTTTTTTGAGATGTGAGTTCAACAAAATGATGTTTCTTTCCTTGGTTGCTTTCTCAAGTTCCGTTTGCTTGCTTATCTTCAATAACATCTTCAGATATAACAGCTTGTGAATTCCCCAAAGCTGTAGTTGGACGAGGTTTTATTAGATCTCACTTTTTGGATTATTTGAATGTAAGAGAAATAGTAGCACAAACCAAACATTATAATGGAATTCCAGACTTACGGTTCAGGAATGTTAAAGCAACAGTGTATAGAATGTTGAAAAGAACACAGAACACGATCAATGCTCCAATGCCAATCCAATAAAATTTAGCTTCAGCAAATAATCCACGAGATTCTAGTACAGCACGTCCAACTGTTTCACTGGAGCTGTTACTGATGGGCTGCAAAAAGATGAAATATTTAGATGAAAGGCAATATTCAATATTTCTTTCCTAGACTATGTGATAGGACACTCAATCATCTCATGATATCACTTACTTTATTCCATCTGGGAGCGAGAAAATCATTCACTGTTATGGCGTTTTGGCCATAGGACATCGGTGAGTACCAATATGCCCAAATCCACCAGCTAGGTATGTTCTCTGTTCCAAAAACATGAATAAAATCAAGCATTTCTTGTAACCTGAATTCATTTAATTGAAAAGCTCAGGATAGCCATAAAACTTATTTTCTTTGGACTAAATAATCATATTTGCATATGATAAACTGTCAAATACCTCTTGATACCACAAATCCTCCGAGAACAAACACAATAAGCAAAGCAAATGATCCAAATGTTTGTGAGACAATCATGTTCCGACCCATTAAGGCTATGAATTTGAAAAGTGCCAACGACATCTGATGCATCATAAAGAGGAGGAAGAATTGCCTAAAGAACCTGAAACAATCAAGGCAATGTCCGGGGTTACTCATTGAATATTTTAGTGTTCTGACAATCAAAACACAATTTGGACGTGCCTGCTTTCTTTTTCTTTTTTATTGTTACATTTTGTTGAAGGAGGATGTTACATTTTGTTTCCGTTCATCCAGATTCCAATCATTTATTCATAGGTACCATTTCATGTAAATGGGATTTGTAGTGTTGTTTTTATTTTAGGCTACCTAGGAAGATTCAATGTCCATAATTAGATCAATTCATCTGGTTGTACACAATCTCACCTGTAGTCCCTTAACTGTCTTGAATTGGGAGATCGACGAAGAGATAATAGACTGTAAACTAAATTTTTCTTATTTATATTCATGTAAGGCAGCTTGCCAAAACTGAAAGCGACTTTAAATAATGCAAATACTGAGCATGGTACAAAATGTAGCTATACAGAAAAATAGTTGGCTAGCACTTCTGGAAATTGACTTTTTGGCAGTTCTTTGTTGGGCATCTATTGCATATTATACAAGTTGAAGATGGCCTATCAGATTACTTTTATATACAACAACATGGTGAATTCTTTCATAGTCCTATACATCTACAAAACAGGGGTGTCTGTGTGTGTGACTGATTCATAAATATATTAGTCAGAGTTCTCATTCTTCCAGCCATATCTACGGAATAGTAAAAAGATAAATGGATTCATGTATTGATTGATTAATGGATCAATAAGACTTCTCGTGCTCTTATCCATGTTTAATGAATGATATGGAAATTCATTTAGGTACATAAGCTATAAGAATTACCTCTCGACCTCTGGTGAAAAACCCATAACATAGTATGTAACACAAACCCAAATCCCTGCTTCTAGCAAAGAGAGTGGAATCCTCATTATCCATGTTGGTAAAAAAAAATCCCAACATGAATAGAACAGAAGGTCTCTTTGCTTGTAGAAAACTGGAAGACGGCTAACTGTCATTGATAATTCTGGGAAACCATTGAACATTACATGGACTAGTCAAAAAAAGAGAGCTCCCATGTACAGGTTTTCGTCATTAACAGTCCAGTGATGCATTTCCATGCTTAAAAACATGGTCATTGCAATTGCCCCTAAAATTAAAACAATCAATCAACAAATTGCCTTGGCACTACTACATTATGGAAATGCAAATTTTCTGTGGTGCCAAGGAACTATTCTTTCTTAGCCCACCTATGGTAACTCTCTTCTTCTGGTCCCCAGAGATTCCACGGTGCATCTGATCTCCAACCATTGTGTTTGCACAAATTTCTAAGCCCAGAATCTGGAAGAAACCAAAGACACTGCAACCTATGTGAATAATTTGTACGCCTAAAAAACCTAAAGCATTTGTATTCCATACGCCCGAGCTTTTGAAGAATAACCTTTAACACATAGTCCATGACAAAGTTAGTCCGTTTTCCCTCAATTGCAGTTTCCTGTAGAAATAAGAAAAATTAAGTTCTGCAATATGTGAGAAATTCAAAATCCAAAGATTTTTGGGGGCCTACTTCAGCAGGCAAGATAGCTAGCTTGAATGGGAAAGACAGCTCACCTGGGACAAAACATGTCTTTCAGGATTTGAATCATGGTAAGAAACACCCAGGTCTACCATCAAACCAAAACCCCATTGAGGAACACAAAGGTGTTCAAGATTTAATTGAGGAACTCTAAGTAGAACCATTTCTTTTTAGCAGATATGCCTACCTTCATGAAGACATCAACATCCAAATCCGGTTTGATGCCTGCCTTCTTTTCACATCTTGAAAGTTCTTGCATCATCTCTGGAAGGCAGTGCATAAACACGGGCTCAATATTCAATGGAAAAAAGGTGTAACTTCGAGAAAAAACTAAACAAACACTCATCGTATCTTGCCCCGACACCTTGGCAACGCCCAGAAAAATCCAATGTTCCCTTACTGTCATTTCATGAAGGTGCAAATCATGATGGCTAATATAAGAAGACATTCTTTGAGGCACAAATTCATTTAATGAGTGCCCATTGTAGGTTACAGTTCCAGTAACCTGTAAAAAGGAAAAAGAAACAATTTTTCTGTAAGAAATAAAATTACTTCCATGATAACTTGTTTTATTTTGAAGTACTAAAATACAGACAACAAATCAATTGGGCACATATGACAGTAGAGAATAATGCCGAATTTGATAAGCCACATATTTAAAATTTGGATTACATTTCTACAGTATTGTCTTATTAGAATAGATCCTAAACTTACTTTGAGATTACGATCAGGCTTTCCAGCCAGAGTTGTTAGCAATGTAGTTTTTCCAGCACCAGGTGGACCAAGAAGAAGTGTCATTCTGAGTAGTTCAATGACGTTTCATGAGAATGGAGGAAGTCTCTGAAACGACTGACCTATGTTGTACATCTTCTATCTAGGAAAAAAGGACATATGAAAAGTTTACCGAGAGGGCTTGATGATGCCACTGATATCATGGAGGATTGTTAGAGTCGTATTCCTTGACCACAAAATCTTCACGTTGTTAAGAAATCCCTGCACAATAACACCATTTTTTATGCGGTTGAACGACGAAATGTTAAAATTACCAATTTCATTCTTACCCCATGCTAATTGGGTGTTGAACCTTAAAATAGACCGGTTGCCATTAGAATTTGGTGCATGGATTTCTGTGCTTTCGGATCTCTGTTCTTCTCTGAGAGGATATCTACACTGTCGAGGTTTGATAGCTTTGATGCCGATGGTCTGCTCCCATTTATGCTTGTGCCTATGTCACGTCCTTTGATGGATCTCCTAAGTTTTCATCAACACACAATGGGCCTTCTAACTCCGAGATGGTATTGTTACATGGATTTTGAGCGTGTCTTTGGATCCTCTCCAGAGCTCGACCTGCACAACGACACAACTTCCTCCCTACTCAGATTTGGACACAGTGTACCGTCGAAGGTTACAAATGAAACTCCGTGTGCAAATCAATCATGCAATCATGCATCCCAGACAAAAACAAAATGAATAGGGATTGAAATAGATGCTGGAAACAAAGGGCAGACCGGTGTGTCACCGAAGCTTACACATGAAACTCCATGCACAAATCAATCATGCAGCCCAAACAAAAACAAAATGAATAGGGACTGGAATCGATGTTGGAAACAAAGGGCAGACTGGATGAAGAAGAAGGTTGGAAGCCACCGCTTAGATGAAAGATATGACACATGGAAATGAATGAAGACACGTGGAAATGAATGATTAGTTCATCTGATGTAACATATGTCAAGCTCTGATAAGCTTTGGATAGACGACGAAACCTATGAAGAAACCTCCCCTTATAAACACCTTCTGTGTAATAATTTGTATGTAACTACATAGAATTATTTAAAATGGAATGTCATATCCCATTACATAATGGGGTAAAGGGTTTAGGGTTAATGGTTAAGAGTGGAAAATTAGTATTCGTGTGATTATTAATTTGTAGTACGTATTTATATAGAATTTATTGAAATTGGAATGTTATGTTTAACTACGTAATGGGGTAAAGGGTTTAGGATTAATAGTTTATAGGGAAAAATTAAGAATTATGAATTATGATTTGATGATAGGAATTTAAATCTCAAGGATTTAATGTTTATAATTTAATGTTAAAGTTGAAGGATTAAGGGTTGAAGGTTTATTGTTTGGGTTAAGGATTATGAATAAAAGGTTGTCAGTTGTTAGATTTTTGTGTCATGGTTTGAGGGTTCAATTTTAATGTTGAAGAATATGAATTTAAAGTAAAGGTTTATTGTTTTGGGTGAGATTAATGGTTATAGGTTCAAGTTGAAGGTTTAAGATTTAAATTTTAGTATTAGGATTAGGTTAAAAATTAAAGGTTAGACTCATGGGTTAAAGGGTTTAAGTTTTTTATATTAGGATTATATTATGT